>JALXJV020000009.1:32373493-32624557 GCA_024633595.2 Lepomis macrochirus | reverse complement strand
GCATGACTGCAGAACAATATTGCCAAAGCATCATACATATAACATCATCCCAATACATATAACATATCAATCACCCCCATACATTTCATTATAGAATTCGAGTATAAACTAATCAAAGTATCTGTGTTTGTGTAAGTGTAAAAAAAAAAAAAAAAAAAAAAAAAATGTATATATTAAAAAATAAAATAAATAAATAAAACAGTGTGTGTGTTGTAAATACTAAAAATAGAATAGACAAAACAGTAAGTGTGCGTGTGTGTTAAAAAAAAAAGTATATATATATTAGAAAGTTAAAACAAAATAAATAAATAAAACGATAAGCGAGTGTGTGTGTGTGTTTAAAAAAAAAAAGTATATATACATTAAAAAGTTAAAACTAAATAAATAAAACGATGAGCGTGTGTGTTAAAAATAAAAATATCTAAAAAAGAATTAAATTAAAATAAATAAATGAAACAGTAGAATGTGTGTGTGTATATAGTTATATTAATAGATTAAAAAAAAAAAAATCAAGTATAAAATGTAAAACAAAAGAATTAATAAAATACCAAACAATTAAAGTAAAAATAATTTTTAAATTTGTACAATTATTTGTCAGTCTGAGGTTCCACTGGTTGTCCTCACTTCATGGCATGTGGAGACATATTTTGCAGCAATTATTTGACATTTGGGCATTTCTCCCAGTAAATAGGGGAGTTTCTGTGTGTCTGATAGGGATTCGAATTCGGGGTATATTTGGGCAATGTTTGCAAAGTGTTTTTCTCTTAGTGGTTCATATTTGGGGCATGAGGTTAGAAAGTGTACCTCTGTCTCTACCTGTCCTGTGTCACACTGGGAGCAGAGTCTGTCCTCCTGTGGTAGCCAGCTCTGTCTGTGGCGACCCTTTTCTATGGCCAGGCTGTGTTCACTCAGCCTGTATATTGTCATAATTTTTCTTAGTTTAGGACATTTTATTGTCCTCAGGTAATTTGCCAGTGTGAATTCTCTTTTTAGGGTCAGATAACATTGTGATTTACTTTGTGTTTTGGTTGTTTCTTTCCAGTATTCAATATATTTTTCTTTCTGCTTGTTAATAATTTGGTTTGGTCTGTTTGAGTTGGTGTTGCTGTCCTGAGGCTGTTGGGGACTTGTTACTACAGAGAGCCTCAGGACCAGCTGGCTGAGGGGACTCTTCTCAGGTTTCAGCTCCTGGTATGTTAGGGCTTTGTGGTGGTATGTCTGGGGGTTAACTGATTTTAAGTGGTTGTAAAATTTAAGTGATCTTTTCTGTATTTTTAGTATTCTGCTCTGCACAGGTTATTTGGTGTTTTTCTCTGCACCTGCAGGATGCTCTTACAGAACTCAGTATGGAAAGATTCTATGATTGTTTTGTCCCATTTGTCAAATTCATTATTAAGTTTTGGCCCCCAGATTTCGCTACCATATAGAATTATTGGTTCTAGTACAAATTGGAAAATTTTAAGCCAGATTTCAATTGGAATATATATTTTAATGTTTCTTTTTATTGCATAGAAAGCTCTCCTTGCTTTGTCCCTCAGATCTTTCACAGCCATGTTAAGGTTCCCTGTGTATGTAATGTTGAGGCCAAGGTAAGTATAGTTTTTTGTATGTTGTAATTTAGTGGTGTCTAAATAAAAATTGTGTGAAATCTGATTTCTGTGTTGTTTCTGAAAGATCATTATCTTAGTCTTTGCTGTGTTTACTGTCAGGGCCCAGGTCTGACAGAATCTCTGCAGGAGGTTAAGGTGCTGCTGCAAACCTTCTTTAGTAGGTGAGAGCAACACTAAGTCATCTGCATACAGCAGACCTCTGATCTCTGTGTCGTTCAGGAGGAGTCCAGGTGCCGTGGAACTCTCTAATTGGTTTGCTAATTCATTGATATATAGATTGAAAAGAATTGGACTTAGATTGCATCCCTGCCTCACTCCCGTCCCTGGGAGAAGAATGCTGTTTGTTTGTTTCCAATCTTTATGGCACATTCACTTTTTGTATACATGTTTTTAATCAGGTCATATGTTTTTCCTCTAATGCCACTTTCAAGTAGCCTAAAGAAAAGGCCCTCGTGCCAGATGGAATCAAAGGCTTTTGGAAGTCAACAAAGCAGGCATATACTTTTCTTTTCTTAATGTTTAGTTCTTGATCAATTAGAGTCTGGAGGGTAAAAATATGGTCAGTTGTGCGGCAATTTGGCAAAAACCAATTTGGCATTTATGCAGAATATTGTGGTTATCAACAAAGTTGACAAGTCGTTTATTAATGATGTTGCAGAATATTTTTCCCAGGTTACTGGATACACATATTCCTCTGTAGTTATTTGGGTCATATTTATCTCCGGATTTATGGATTGGGGTTATTAAACCTTTGTTCCAGATGTCTGGAAAAGTTCCAGTTGTTAGAATAGTATTGAATAGTTTTAGTATAGCCAATCTGATTTTATGGTCTGAATATTTGATCATTTCATTTAGGATTCCATCGATACCACAAGCCTTTTTTTCCTTTTAGGGACTGGATGGCTTCTGTTAATTCTTGTTCTGTTACAGGGTAATCTAGAGGGTTTTGGTTGTTTTTAATCACCGCCTCAGATTTTTTCCATTTTGTGAATATTTTGTGCTGATCATCATTTTTTGTTATATTACTGTATAGTTCACTAAAGTGATTAATCCAAGTATTTCCATCTTGGATTGCCAATTCATCCTGCTGGGTTTTGTTTAGGTTGTTCCATTTCTCCCAAAACTGGTTGGACTCTAAGGATTCCTCAATTTCACAGAGCTGCTTCTTGCTGTGTTGTTCTTTCTTAGTTTTTAGGGTGTACTTGTATTGTTTCAGAGTGGCCTCATATTGACAGCGTATGCTGTGGTTATCTGGGTCCCTATGCTTTTCATTTGATAATTTCCTTAAAGTTTTCCTTAAATTTTGCAATCAATGTCAAACCATTTGTTATTGTTCATTTGTTGAGGTTTTGGTTTTGAGGCTTTCAAATTAGACAATGAAGCCAGATGATGAAATATTGAATTGATTTTGTCCACAGCCGAATTCTACGTCAGAATTATTCTGGGGAAATGTTTCTGTTAGAAATGAATGGGTTAAATCGTGGATGGTTTGATTTTCCAGTGCCTTTTGGTACGCCCCATGCTGTCTGGGGTCCATCTGTATGAGTATGTACTGTCAAACAGGTCACAGGCACTAAGGGCTCCAGACTTAGACTGAGCCCTTTTCAGGTAGATAGTGATTTTGCTGTGGTCTGAGAGGGGTGTGAGAGGGCTGACTGTGAAAGCTCTGAGAGATATTGGATCTAGATCTGTAATGAAATAATCTACCGTACTACTGCCAAGAGCTGAGCTGTAAGTGTAGCGACCCAGAGAGTCCCTCAGTAGCCTGCCGTTGACTATGTATAGACCCAGTGTACGACAGAGCTGTAAGAGCTGCATACCGCTTGTATTAGTAAGCTTGTCAAAGCTCTTTCTAGCAGGACATTCAGGGAGGGGGAAGCAGGTGCTTCCAGGTAAGTGTTTGTCTCCCTGGGTGTTCATAGTGTCAGCTCTTTCCCCTGTTCGAGCGTTCAAGTCCCCACAGAGTAATACGTTTCCCATGGTTTTATAATGATTAACTTCCTCCTCAAGAATGGAGAAAATATCTGGGTTGTAGTAGGGGATTCTGAAGGAGGTATATAGGTGGCACACATGTAGACATGTTGCTTCGGCACAGATCATCTGTTTGTTAATTTTCAACCATATATGAGATTCTTCTTTTTTAATAACTGTGATAGACTGGCTCAGTTCTGATTTACACCATATAATCATGCCTCCTGAATCTCTGCCTTGGGTTATTGTGGGATTTTTTGTTGATGGTATAATAATCTCAGTGTAGCCGTGAGGACGACCAGTGGAAACATCTTCTCTGCACCATGTCTCCTGTAAAACTATGATGTCAGAGTCTTTTAACTCTCTATTAAAATCTGGATTTCTGCTCTTTAAACCAAAAGCTGATGATCTCAGACCTTGAATGTTCCAACATGTTATTGTAAATGATTTCATCTCTAAGAGTAATCTGTTCAAAAATTAGACAAACACCTTAAAAAACAAATAATAATAATAAACTAGATATTAAAAATAATACTAGTAACGAATGAAAAGAGAAAAAAAATGTGTAAAAAGTGTAAAAGATGAAAATAGTGTTGTAGGTAAATGAATAAAATATTAAACTTTAAGTGACATTTTAGAGTGTATGTGTGAACTTCTGTTAAGAATTGTCCTTATATTATTATCTGTTTAAAATGATATCCAACATGTTAAATTATGAATTATTGTGGTGTCTCTAAGAGGTCTCTGCTCTTCCACCATGTAGCTATATGAGGCGAGAGCAGAGCAGGTTTAGCATGTGTAATATGTCTTTGAGTTCACCAGAGGGGGGCCGGGCTGTGGATCGTCTCACCGCTGCAGCATAGTTCAGTCCAATAGGCTGCTGCTCCTGTGGTCTTGGTTCTGCCGTTGGGATGAGGGGGGGTATAGGGCCTCCAGGCTGGGGGGCTCTCTGGCTGGGTACCTGTGGCCAGTGTTGTGTTGGCTGTGGGTTGTGATGTTGGTGATGCGGTGGGTTTGGTGGCCTGGTCATCCTCTCTGATGGCCGAGGATAGGTGTATAGTGGAGGTCTGGATGGTCTTGAAGGTCTAGGGGGTCTAGGAGGTCCTGGAGGTCTTCGTGGGGTTTGCCTTGTGTGGTTACCCCTTGGAGTGGTAGTAGGGTTCCTTCCAAGAGCAGCCTCCTTTAGGGTCCTAGCAAGGGTGGGGACTGCATTTCTGTGTAGGTGTACGTTATCATATAGGCAATCCAGGTCCAGGGTCGGGTGGTGGGCCAGGAACACATTGGGTTTGAGGGCACAGTCCCTGGAGAGGCTAATATTCACTCTGTGAATGGTGTGGGGGTGGAAGTCTCTCCTGTGCAGCAGAGTCGATATGACTATCTTGCTGGTAGGGAAATTGGTGGAGGCTTGCTCAATGACTCTCCTCAGAGAGTCTGCCAGTCTGTCCTGCTGGGACCTTAAGTCGTTGGTGCCTGTATGGATGATGATGTGGCTAGGTGAGCCTAGCTCAGGCACTGTTAACAGCTCCAGGGCTCTCCTGGTGTTGGGGCACCAGATCTTCTCCGTTCTGTGCCTTGGGAATAAGGTCTTTTCATCCAGGAACTTTCCATTAGAGTCCATGAGGAGGATAATGTCTGCCCTTCTGCCTGTGTGTGTTTGTTCAGACTCAGCTGTCTGATCTTGACGTGGAGCTGTGGTGGTGGTTTCAGGTCTGGAGCTCCTAGCTGGAGGCTGGCTCGAGGCCGGACCTTGGGCAGGTGCAGGGGTGTGACTGGCATCTTGGATTGGCGTATTTGTATGGAGGCAGCTGGTTGGTTCTGGGGGGATTAGAGTCTGCCTCAGGCTGCATGAGAGGGGGGGGTCCTCGGGGAAGGGCTGTGTTGTCCTTCAGCAGGTGTAGTGGGAGTTTGGCTGGATGTGGTCTGGGTCTGAGAGGTGGGCACAGGCGGTTGTGTGGAGTTCAGTCTGGCTTGTAGACTGAGCCTGTCCCTGTTCTGTAGCTCTTCTCTCAGAGTAGCCAACTCAGTTCTGCAGTTGTCTCTGTCCTTCCTAAGTTCCTTCACCTCCTCACTGAGGTGATCCAGCTGTCTTCTCTGATGAGTTAGTTCTTGTTGAAACTCTCTCAGCTGTGAGTTGACACTGTCCTGTTCCTTCTTGGCCTGGGAGTCACTGGCAGTAGGAGAAGTAGGCTGCTGTTGGTCCAGCTGCTCTCTGATCTCTACCAGTTCTATTTCCATCTGGGAGAAGTGTTCCCTCAAGATGTCCAGGGCCTCAGGGTGCTGTAGCAGGAGAGGATCAGTGTCAGCATCTGCAGGCTGTCTGTCAGGAGCAAGGACAGAACAGGACGGTTTGATTCCCAGGGTTGGAGCGATGCTTGCGAGGACCTCCTTCTCCTTCTCAGCTCTCAGTCTCATAGCAGGAAAGTCGAGTTCAAACTGTCTCAGGTCGCCTTGTATCATGGCAGTTCCGTTTTTGAACAGGTTTACTGTTATTCTGTTGGTGTCAGAGTCATTTTCTTCCAGGACACTTATTTTCCATCCATTACAGATGCCTGCTCTCTTTATTGCTGGGTAATGAGAGCTGAACACATTCAGCCAGGCACATGGTTCATCAGTCCAGAAGATTAAATTGCAGGACCTTCCATCTTTGTATTGGTCTAGGAACAGGATTTCTGGTCTTTCTCTGAGTATTGTTTGTTTATATTTTACCCTTGCAGTTTTGCTTTTGATAGCTGGGGGGTAGTCAATGGTTTCAGAGTGTGTAGACATCATGAAACAGTTGTTTATCTTCAAGCTTCTGTGTTTAAAACAGCACTACTGCTGTTTATGCCGTTGCTAGGTAACCACCCTGCAGTGCTAGCTTGTTAGCTATTAGCTTGACTGTTTCAGTTTGGGACTTTTTTATAGTAATAATTGCAAAACTTACTGATTTCAGTGTCCAGTAGTTTGCTGTTACTTGTTGTAGTCCCTCTTTCTTCTTCTTTGTTTGTTTTTGTCCTCTCCTTGTTTGTTTCTCTTCAGCTCGATGCTGTTTCTGAGCTCCTGTCCTCTGAGCTCCTTCTTCAAACTGTATCTCTTTTCCTTTTTTCTCTTTCTTTCTCCTTCTTTTTCCTCTATTTCTCTCCTCTGGAGTATTCTGGTCACTTCTTTTGCATTTTTCTCATAAAAAGTCGGTGTTTATCCAATTTTTGAACCGAAAACAAGCGTTTTGTTCAGCAGCAAGTCTTAAACATGACTCTCTCAACAACAACGGAATTCGGAATCCATATTTACAGGGTCATAGTCACGTATAATTAATAAGAACAAGGGAAACACAAAAAATCTAGTTGTGTTACTTTCGACCCTCCTTACTTTTGACCCCATCAGCGGGTAACAATGTGCCGCATATGTTTAAAGTGAAATTATACGGAAGTTGTTCTACATTTCTACAAAATACCACCTGATACTGATAGACCACACCTGTGAGTTAGTGACTGCAGCAAAAATATATCACTTTTTACAACACAATATTTTAAAATCAGGTTTTTCTGAAAAATGGTACTTTCGCCCCTGCTCTCCCCGACTTAATTAGTTAAAATATTTAGGTGTTTCCAAAGATCCAAACTTTTCACCTCCTGAATTAGCAATCAATTGTATAAAGTAGCTTGTTTTTGGTGTGTTGCTTAATTCTTTCAAAACAAGTAGTTTCTGTTAATAATGAATGTTTTAGCACAAGGTCTCTCTTTTTCCATCAGAGGGAGAATATTCTTATTCAGTCATAGTAAAACCCTTCTACATTGTGGGTACTCCAGTAACGTATGTTGAACCTGCTTCAAAGCACAGGCCCCTGGATTTAATCTTATATCCTCCCTTAGTAGTGGCAAAAGCAGTAGAGTGCAATAGACACTTTGCTTCTCTTGGTGTATTGTTTGCTGTCTTTACCAGAAATCCCGTTGTAATGTTCTGCCAGAAAATGGAATAAGCAATGAAATGTCCACGTCCAAAAAAAGTCCGTCTCGGTGTGTCATTCAAAAGTTCAGGATTAACTGATACCTTTTGGTTCTTTGAGTTGAAGCATTTTGTTTAAAAGTGTCAGCTAAAACTGTAAACTGTAAATGTTAAACAAAGGATGGGTGAGGAGTATGTCTGGACGATTTGACTTAAAATCAAAATCACGATTAACTGAACAATTATTTTGTTTTTAATTGTTTGGTTTTCTTTGCCCTCATGGTTCACTGACAAGGTTTTACTGTAAATATGCTCAATTAAAGCTGGGTTTATTTTTTTTACAAGTCACAGATGACAAAAATCGATTATCTAAATGTTAACTGACAAGGTGATGTTGACTTGCACATAACAGAGACATGGTTCCCCAGTATTTGCCGCATCACCGCTGCTGAATCATGTCCGCTGCTACTAAAATTTCACCCAATTTCCCCCAACCCCCACCCTTTTCCACTGATCTACACGTGGCAGTAACAGACCAAGACATGCTGCAATGCACCAGTAAATGCAGAGAAAAAAAAACTGTTAGCAAGTAAACATGAGCTGTATTTGGAACAGCCTACTACCAACACGTTGTCATGTCAGTGCGTCTTTACCAAATCTTTCAGACAGCATGACAAAGCGTTATTATTTTTTATTTGACCCTATAGGTACCCTTTGTTATGGCAGAAAAATGTCTCCTCTTACATTTAATCTTCTATGCATGTTCTTTTTCTATTATTATTACTATTCTCTTTATGGCTTATAGATATATGCATTGTATTTTTATCCTTAACCTTTCCTCTCCTATACTCCTTATGTTAGTCTGTCCACATTTACTAGGGTTTAGGTCAGAGCTGTGAGATCTTGTTGTTCCTCTCCTCTCCTTGAATGTTCATTCAAAGCAGGGGGAGGATCTCTGTTCCTCAAAACATACAAACCTAAACTATGTAAATGATGATACATCCTTTTGCTCTGGTCCAGAGACCTGAAGCTGCCCTAGGCAGCAGGTCTCTGGACCAGCTGTATATTTTAGTACTTCTCAATTCTTCAAAGACAACGGTTGGTTATTACTCAATTATTTGTTTAATCCCTCACCAGCAATTTACAATTTCCATGACATCCTTCAGTGTTTGTATGAAACGCCAACGTTTGCTACGTCACCACTGCTACAACTGTTTCTTGTCACTGTTCAAGTGCTTTGCATTATGGGACACAGTGTATGAGGTAGACAGGTCCAATGCATAGGCCTACTGGAGAATTTTTTCTGAATATGGTATTTTTCGCATAGGCTACAGCAGATTTTGCATACTGCATCTACACAGTGGTTTTCAATTATTATACATAAGTAAAAGTAGATACCACATGAAAAATCCTACTCAAGTAAAAGTCAAAGTATAGTACTAAAGTATAAGTAAAAAAGTACCTGGTTTTAACAGTACTTAAGTATCAAAAGTAAAAAGTACCACACATTCAAATGTATTGCTCTTACTAAAAGCAACCTTTTTTAAAATTCACTCGAGACACTGAAAACCGCATCATAAGCTACAGTGAACCACAAAACTTTCCACACGGTCACAAACTGGCTGCGACTGACAATGCAAAAACAGAGCCGGTCTGCTGCACATCACACCTGACACCACAATGCTCTCACTACAATCCTCCCTCTGTAAGAAGCCTGAATGGAAACATCTTCTAGAAAAATCCAGTGCCGGTTTGAATGGACCTCTGTGCACTAACTCAGACATGAAGTCTGTTAAGACTGGGGGGCCAATCTGCTGGGTCATGTGGCGGAGCAGCAACTGTTCCATTAGGGTCTGAGCTGCCTGTGTACATCTCTGGCTGTGCTCGCACTGGCTGAGGCTAGATGTTTTTCATCTGGGTCTGTGTGACCTGCTTAAGATGTCTGAACTTGGTCTGGGCTTGTACTGACTGAGGATGGATGTGGATCAACTGTTCTTGTAGTGACTGATGATTCAGGATTTACTCTGACAAACTTAAGCATAGCCCAAATTATAGATATTTTCTATATATTAATGTTCAGCGGCATCAGGCCCGTTCAAACGGGCTCCTCCAAGTTTCCTTTAATACATTTTCAAATATAAAATACTGTCTATACTTTGATTTGGCTGAATGTGATACTTATTTACTGAGATGTGCATCCATATTGCCCAGTCTGCCCCGCTAATCAACATATTAATATCCAATGTCAATTCAACACCATAACCGGTTGGCGTTTATCAAACAAAATGAATAGCCTAGTTGTATTTCACTCTAACTTTGTTTGGACACAGTCTGCCAAGCAACCAAGACACAGACAGACAAGAGATGCACTGCACAGCTCACTTAGCAGGACAGAGAGTAGAGAGAGATTTACTGCAGCTGCACATTAACCTAACATTACTGTTATCTGCTGACATCAGACTTCGAGAGGAGAGAACACAAGTTTACCTGACTGCTGTTCCCGCAGTTCAGTAAGTGTTTTCTCTTCTCCTGCCTAGAAGGATAGTCCCTCTTCATCCTCTCATCAGTGCTGTAGGCTACACATTAACGCTCGCTTTCACCTTTGACACGACAGTGAGGCGGGGCCCTCCAGCTCTGGGCAGTGTGACTTGATTACTATCACTGCATCATCATCTCACCTCAACATGATCAGTTTTACACTTGTTTTTCACTGCTGCTCCACTTAAGTGTGCTGCATTGTAATACTGATGTTACGAGGTCTCGTGCAGAACGGAGCGGAGCAAAAAGTTATTTGGCTTAGAACTGTGGCGAAGTGAAAGTAAAAAGTTGCTACTACTTAAGTACAGTAATGATCTATTTGTACTTTGTTAGTTAGTTCTCAAGGATACACACATACACACACACACACACACACACAATGCATTTTGGTGAGTAACGGTGAATGTAAACATAAGAACCTTTATGATGGTAAAAACAAAGTGTGCATTGTCCACCTGATAAACTAGTTTTAGACCTCTGAATCAACGGCCACGATATGTTCAGCCATTCAGTTGTGTTTATAGACGGCTGTTTTGTGTGTCAGAGCAAGTCAACCAATCAGAGCTTTGTTTTGATTGACATCTTCCTGCATAGCATGCTAGCTACAGCCATGAAAAGCAGTGACAGAAGGAGCCCAAAGGAGGAAAAGAAGTGTGGATGAGGTTAAAGCAGTTTGCAGTTCTTATAACTTTAAATGTCTCCAATCATCAGGTTCTCTGGGAACGATCGTCCTGTTCTCGCCTGCCCGCTGATCTGTCGGCGGAGAAAGAGCAGAGATATGTGAAGCTCGGGTGCCTTATAAGCATCCGTGTGCAGAAAGTAGCTCGTCAATGTCACTTTTCATGAACCGACCACACACACAGCCTGGATAGGGCGGGACATTTAACAATATTGACAGATAGCTGTCATTTACACTGGGAACATGTCAGAACCAGAATGCCTCCAATCACCTTTTGAAAGCTTTTGTTAAAAAGGTTCAAAAATATGGAGGACGGACACTGACAGAAAGGGAAATAAATACAGAAATAAATAAATGCTCAATAAATAAATAAGCATCTGATTAAATGCAAAAAAATACAGAAAAAAATAAATGCAGGCAGTAATTAAATGAACATAAATATATTTCGTTTGATTAGCTTCTTTATTTAGTCACCTTTGAAATAATTACCTTATTTATTTATTGTCCGTTATAATCTTCAACGTTATTAATTACTTATTTTTGTATGTATTTTTGTTTATGTGTGTTTTAATATTTTTGTCTGTTTTTGTCACAGATTTGAAGGCGTAAAGCAGGACAGAGCCCAAACGCAAGGCACTGGGGAGTAGACTGAAGGAGCACAGGTTTTAATCCAACAAATACAAAAACTCAGGCTTGCATGCAGTTTGGGGGTGTAAAAACGTCCAAGCAGAGGATCAGGCAACACAGAGACGGGCAGAACAGAAACACCAAACATATATACACCAGGGACTAACGAGCCGGGCGGGAGCAACACAGATGACAGGGATGAGACTAATGAGACACAGACAGGCAGAGAGACAGCTGGGGAAAACAGAGAGACAGTGAGGCAGAGGGATTACTGGGAGAACAGACATAACACCCGCAGAGAACAAGAACAATTAACAGACAGGCAGACAGAACCAGCACACAGAGAACTCAGGAAAGGATCATGACAGTTTTATTCTTCTTTTGCATTTCTACACTATTTATTTCCATAATGGTTATATATTTCAACATCCTTTTTTTTTTACATTCCTCTATGCATTTCTGCCTCATTATGCAAATGAGGAGTTGCACTGACTCTGCATTATTAAAAAGCAAGTATATCCAGGGCTTCACTCATAGACCGTCTCGGTCCCTGCCCCTAACAGCTGACTATGGGCGTTCTCCCTTTGTTTTCCAAAGAGGTTTTATCACAGCCAATCATGAAGTCACTGTCAAACTTTAAATGTGTTCTCTGCTCTGCTGCCAGCTGTGATTTCAGTATGAATCACAGTGGCCCTTCTCCGCCACATTCACTTCCTGCTCACCAGGCCCAGTTCAAGCTCAGCAGAAGTCTTATCCTCATCACATCCAGATTCTCAGTTTCTTCCCTTCAGCACCACCACCAGTGTCTACTCTCCGTCGAGTATTTCCATGCCTCTGCAGCTTCACCATATTTTAAAATACCCTGTCATAACGGTGGGGTCCTAAAGCCAAATGACTTTTCAGATTCTCACATCAATGTATCAAATGTCAATAAATGATTGTTGTCCATTGTCATAAAGTCTCTCCTGATTAAAATAGCGTGTGCAACCAGCCCCAGAGTGCTGAGTTTAATCACTGACCTTTTCTCTGTTTCTCATCTCTCTCGCACATATATTTGTCTAGACATGATGACTATTGACTGTAGGTGTGGACAGTCCCACAGTCTGTCCTGGCTTCAGACCTGAGTGGAGATGCCTCTCCCTGCTGAGGATACTGAGACCCAGCAGGAATGAGTGATAATAGTGTTTTTTGTTCCAAGTGAGTCAAGCTGTGATTGGAATTTATCCTGTATTTATCTTTCTCAATTATTCCTGGAACATTCCCTCCTCTCTGCCTGCTGATGTTTTATTGTAGGAGTTTAGACTGTATCAAACCATTTAACGATTTCTGGAAAATCTCATTCATGCTGAAGACCCTGTTGTTGACAAAACTTGTCACGACAATTCTTTTTTTGTGTGTGTGTGTCTCTGTTTGTGTTGCGTATGAGTTGTTCCTGGAAACCCTGCGCTGTAAATCATCGAGCAGCTGTTTTGTTTTATGCTAGTACTGCTCAGAATATCATTTGTGCCTCAATCATAATATTGGAAAGCTTTGCTGTCATCTGACTCTGTTTTTGGAGCTGCAACTTCTTCCCGTGACCTCACAATTACTTCGCTCAGTAGCATTTTCCTCCATGTGGTTCACCGTGTGCTTTAGTTTTCCAGTTGAAATGAACATATTGATTTCAAACGCGGACAATGGGTTAGAATATAAACATGCATTTCATCGTGTGTATAGCAGCATCTGTTGAGTGCGTGTATGTGTGCTGTCTCTTTCCTCTTACCCATGAGTCTTCATCCCTCCTCCCTCCTCACTGATGGATTGGCTTGCTCACAGCAGCACATGTGGCTCTGGACCTGGTGTCTGGACCATTTTTATCTTTGTGCAGATTTCATACTGAAGCCTGCCAGATGAACACTTTTCTTTACATCAGAGTGAGTGCCAGAACATGTAAGCAAAAATGTGTTTGGAGTCATTTCCCTGGGTTTTTTCTTATATACACTTCAAAACCATCTTTCAACAGCAAGTTGGATCTAGGCTTGTTTACTGCACAAAGTGTTGTTGAGATTTTGGGAGGTTTGCTGGCTCCTCTGCAAACTTCTGTGACCTACAGTTGCCCAGAACATCCTTGTCTGGTGAGAGACGTTGCTGTGTATCTTCACATCTTCCCAGTAGCATTAGGTCCCATAGGCTTGCTCATGGATTGTCAAGTCAATTAACTAAGAAAAGAAAACCATAAACCATTAAAACGACTACAATGGATGATATAAAGTTAAGTGGCAACGTATTTTTTGCAAAAGCATGGGCACAAAAAAAGTTTTATCTGAGTTATACAGACAATGACAGAAGAAGAAAAACAAGAAAGCTGAATAACATCATTGTCATCTCATAATTCATCTGTAGTATTCGCAACAGTGACAGCTCTTACCAATGAAAGAACATATTTACAGGGACAAAACTAACGAGTCTGGTCACCAAACTTACCCATCTAGTGGTTTTTATTGAGTTCAAAGGGTGTATAATTATAAAAAATAATTCAACATTTGGGGAAATTCACTTTTCCCCTTCTTTCCAAGATAGAGATGAAAGGATTATGTCTGTGTGTGTACGAAGCTAGAGCTGGTACATGGTGGTTAGCCTAGCTTAGCTTTGACACCGGAAATGGGGGAAGCCACTATCCTGGCTCTCTGTGAAATTGTACTGCCAACCAGCACCTTTAACAAAGCATTAATTAACTAGCTGTATATTGTTTGCTTAATGAGTATACACACCTGAAATGTATAGGGAGTTGTTGATGTTGTGTAACTATTTTTTGGCTTACAAAAGCCAGGCGCAGGGACTATGTGCGATTCCAACAAATTGTAACATTTACATTTCTGTTTGTGTACATCTTCTCATCTCACTCTCAGAAAGAAAGAAAATAAGCATGTTTCCCAACATCTTTAACTAATCTGTAAAAAGAATCAGCTTTTAAGAGACACATATTCTCCTTTCTTCGGCCCGGCATTCTTCAAACCTGTCCTGTCCAGCAAGCCTGGTATGATGAGTGTGAGGAGCTGGATACCATGTTGTGCCGGACAGATTTTATTTTAACACGAGAATATTAATATACTCCTCTGCCTGTTTTATTATTTATTTAAAGTGATTTGTCACCGGATTCCCAGACACAACGTGAATGCAGAAGACCCTGACCCGACCAACAAATGCCGAAAAACAGACCATCCAAATGCCAACAATGCAGTCAACAATGCAATGCCAACGGAACGCAAAGTGCGGAACCAGTAGAAGAGCCCAGACCGTCCCCAGCGTGCACCCAACCAAGACCAGAGCTCCCCCTGCGCCCCGCAATCATCAACATCAATGCGCAAATGACAAACTCAACCCGCACACAGCGCGAGCACGGCAACACCCAATGCCCAGCAACCCCCCGTGTATCCCGTGCGCGAGGCAGCGCAAACAAGAGAAAGCAAGCGACAGAACACAACAGTGAAAGCCAGCTGAGAAAAACACCCGCAGCAAGTCCTAGACCAGCAGCAAACGCACCTTTGCAGGCCACCGTGCAACTGCCAATAATAGTCCACTGTCTCCCCAACTGCCGGAAAAGTGAAGACCGCCAGCACCAGCCAACATCCCCAATGCACAACACGCCCTCAAGCTGCCGTGCAACGCCAGCCAAACTAGCAATGAGGCAAAATCAACAAGCTCAGCTGCATGTCACCAGCAACCCACCCACCCGTCAAGGACTGAGAACACCAGGCACAAGCCCAGAACAAACCGGAACACAGCTCCACCCCACACCTACACTGTACAGCCCGACAACTGACTTTATACTTAGGTCTCCAGAGGAGTCCGACAACATGCTGACAGAGAAACGGGGAAGTACAGACGCAAACTAGTCCCTCCAAACCAACCAGGTAATGTCTCCCCCAAAATCCAAAGCACAAATTAAACTGCCAGCAGCCATCCAAAGACCCTCCACAGAAAAAAACAATGCATCAAGATGCACCGACAATCACCCTACAATCCCATCGCAGCCCTCTGAACCACAACCAGGTCGACCTGCACCCAGAGAACCCCACCCCCAGTAGCCAAGACTCCCTGTGACCTCCCAAAGTGCAAAGGACCCCAGACCACATGTCCCAGGGAGAGCTGCGCCCCACCCAGATGGAGAACAGCAAAGAGCCATGCCGGGGAGAGCCAGGGTGCGATAATGTGGGAGAACCAGGGCTGACAGTCCCCCAGCCCAGCCAGGGGCCATCCCCCCCAAGTGGAGGCAGAACCAACGGCCCCAAAAGCTCTGTGAACCCGACGCCAGTCCTGTCCCTGGACAGGGGCCCAGCCCAGGCAGCCACCCCCAAGGAAGAGGGTCAAAACCTACCTTGACAACCCGGGACTACCGAATGCCCCCACGATGAGAGAGCCGGCTGGGGGAAGCAGCTGGAGCTCCACCCCTGCCGTAGAGGGCCCCAGTGAGGAGAGGAGACAATGGGCCCCCAGGCCCAGGGACACACCACTCACCCCAGACATGAGCAAAAGTCCGAGGCCTGAGTCCCCAGACCCTCGGGTCCAGAGCGGGCCCCCATACCAGAGGTAGGGTAGGGGAGCCTCCCAACGTGCCCCTCCCTCCCCCTAAGCCCCCAGTGTCTAATATGTAATTACAATTGAGGGGCGGTCAGTGAGGGAGGAAGAAGGGCGAGGCCGCAATAAAGCAGCCCCACCCACCAAACGCCCTGCAGCCTGCCCGCCCCCCAGAGTCCAAAGGGTGTATGCAGTGAGACCTGACCGAAGGGGGGGAAGGTGAACAAGGTCACAGGGAGGCTAGAATGGTCCTCCCCACTGGGGCCAGGTTTCTTTTAGTTTTGGTTACAAGACTAATTGTTGATAATACATTTTGGCTAGTTCTGGAGGTCAAGGTTTGACTCAAGCTGGAGGCTTCACATTTGCATAAAATAAAGATTCATGCAAAACACTGGAATCTGATGTGACATACGAGGAATTTGTCCAGAGTCAAATTGTATGTGTACACATACCTGGCAAGAAACCTGATTCTGATGTGACTTGCTTCCTTTTCATATATTGCGGTTTAACAGTGAGTCAGGACATTAATACATTTCTACAAGCTGATTTCTTGTCCAGAGGGACATGCAAGTGGTGATGGACACTCCCTGCTGAAAAGACTGGGAATCAAACCTACAACCTTCGCTGGTGCTGTGAAATGACCGGACTAATCACTGAGACACAGAGTTGCATGTGAAACAGTTTGCTTGTAATCCTTATGGATTAGTGTTCTGGACTAGATGCTGTTATCAAAAACAAACACCTCTGTTGTAAATGCGCCTGTAGCTGCAGCCTGCTGTCTCATGAAATAATACCTCGTGATGTATTTAGCAATTGATTTATTCTGGCATGATGTTATTATTAGAGTACCAGGCAGTCGGATGACATCTGGTTTTATTTGTACAGTGCAGAGGGCTATGGTGTTAAAATGATTTACAATGAAGCAGAAAGACTTTCTACTGAGGGAATATTTATTTAGCAAAGACATGAGACACAAAAGACATATAGTATGCTCTGTGTCACAGTTCGGATTAAGACAGACCCAGAAGAGGACACAGATCACAACAGGTGTAGTAAAAGTAAAAGTGTTTATTAAAAAAACTGTAGGTGAGCTTGATTGGCAGGTCTGATGAAGGCAGGAGGCAGGCAGGTAGAAGATCCCATGGTGGCCTGATGTGAGCGGTGATGAAAGGCGTAGGTGCAGAATTCTGTTTTTCTTGTTATTATAATCATTGACAAGACGATTAAAATATTTATAAATATCTGTACCTTTTTTCATTCAGTCAATAGCAAAATCACCTTTACTGTCTGTACTACTGTGCGTTTATTATGTCTGCCTCCCTCTCCTCTCTCTCTCCTTCCATCCACCTCTCTCTGTCTCTCTGCCCCTCTCTTGCCCCCAACTGGTCGAGGCAGATGGTCGCCCACCCTGAGCCATGATTCTGCTCGAGGTTTTTGCCTCTTAAAAGGAAGTTTTCCCTTGCCTCTGTCACCTAGTGCTTGCTTTTGGTGGGAACTGTTGGGTTTCTGTAAATATCATCATAGAGTACGGTCTAGACCTGCTCTTTTATGAAAAGCGCTCTGAGAAATGTTGTTGTGATTTGGCAATATAGAAATAAAATTGAATTGAATTGAAGTGAACAACCTTGAGTTCAATGTTTGTGGATTTCAGGAAGAGCCCAGTCGACACTGTAGAGTCTGTTCGCTTCCTGGGTACCATCATGACCCAGGACCTCAAGTGGGAGCTAAACATCAGCCGCCGCTGAGAAAGTTCAGCCAAAGTCAACGATGGTGCACCTCTACACCGCCATCATTGAGTCCATCTTCATCCTTCTCCATCACCATCTGGTATGCTGCTGCCACTACCAGGGACAATGGCAGGCTGTGGCCTATCATTAGCTCCACACAGAAGGTGATTGGCCACAATCTACCATCTACCATACCTTGTGGCGTGAGGTTTTGGTCCATCAGTTCAGTCTACGGATGGCCTCTTCAACAAGTCCCAGAACCCCTCACTGACACTGACTCTCATAACCCCCCAACCCCCCACTACACGTTAAGTCTAAATACTTGACTCAATGCGTTACATCAACACACAGCTTCTAGACTACCATCTTGCACATACTCTTATACTTTCTTATCATTTAAACAGTCATATTTTGTATTCTGTTTTCTATTTGTGCTTCCTGACTTGCAGTACTTGGTTTATCTTTCATTATGTTTTCTTCTTACCATGTTAATTGTCATGCACCAAAATACTAAAGCAAATTCCATGTACGTGTAAACCAACATGGCAATAAATCTGATTCTGATTCTTCCTATTTCTCATAAAACAATGTTGCCAGGACTGTGACGTGGTCCAAAGGTCAAGGCCTAGTAATCAATTAACATTGGTTACCAATTTGATCATTTGGATTATATATATTCTCATTGTTTGTCAAATCCCAACATTAAAATATGCCATGTGTGTATTGGACATGCATTTAGCCTGTAATATTGATTGGTTTTGAAGTTTACCATTGTTTACCATTTGTCATGGCTGAAATCATTACAAGCTATGTAAACGGATGGTGTTCGTCATCTGTGCTCATTAGTGCATTGATCTGCTGAGATTATGGTTGTTGGGCAAACAGTGAAACATCCTTGATATCCTGGGGCAGGAATGTTCCATGTTTCCATTAGCTGCTCTGATGTCAGACAGTACAATTGTAAATATATCTGTCATTTCATATTTACTAAGAAGTATTTACAGTAGGCCAGCTACATTTCCATTAGGGATAGCAAAAGGTAAAACCACCTACATGCAGCCATCATATGTTCTTTATTTTCAGACTATATTAAAACCGTTGTCGACTGATAAAAATATGCGTCACACAAATTGTAACGACAAATAGGTCATAATAGTTTTGAGATTCAAAGTTAATTCTTGACCTTGAAAACAGCAGAAATAAAGCAATTTCACCTTGGGACTCACTTCATAGCTGTTTGGAGATTTCGCTCATATCTCATGATCTTCATCAGCACATGGAGCTTGCTAGGTGAAGAATGAACCTTTCTCATTTTGTTAGCAGAACAGCCACTAAATGGACTGTCAATTTCGTTTAGATGGGTTCACCTGAGGTCAGTTTTCTTCCCCTTGCGTCTACCTCTATAAGACTGATGAGACATATAATATAGTCGAGGATGAATTATCAACTAGACAACTGCCCCAGGGACCCAGTGCTCCCTGAGCACTGAAAGCTCCAGGCTTAAAACTACTGACCTGGTAAAGTCCTTCTTTATGAGTCATGCTAGTGGCCTGACTCAAGGGATGGCAAGGTTGGTTAGTCAATCTGTCCACCAGACTTCAGTCCAAACTGAAATACCTTGAAAAGCCTCAGTTGTACATTGTGCTTAGTGCTAATTAGCAAATGTTAGCATGCTAACACACTGTAGGACTGTAGCATAGACTGTATAAAAGAAGTGGACATAGTCACCGTGACATCACCCATTAGGTTGTGAACTGCCATTCTGAAGCCTCGAGTTTGGCACTTTGGCTGCAGCCTTGTTCATTTTTTGTAACGGATACAAGTCGGCTCTAGCCTGATCGACAGGTCGCAATAGTAGCGAGTTCTCAATCACAAGGTAGTCCTGCCGTAAAGCATTTGCCACTTTATCGTCTTTTCCCCTAAATAGGACCATAATTTCCTAACTAAACATTTTGCTCTGTTAACGAATACTTAAAACTGGCGACTGAGACCATAAACTCATTAAATAAGTGTTTACTGAGAAGTCATTTTACCATTATTTCTGGACAGAATGCAGGTTTAAATTACTTCCGCATGGCTTCACTTTTCAGATCTGGAGGATCCCGTCAGCATGTTGGTATTTGCATTATGAGCAGGTTAGCATTCAAACATCAGCATTAGCTCAACGTGCTAATGCTACATGCATACTCACGGAGCCACTAGCCTGGCCGTTGAGTGGGTTAACACCAACCTTGTTTAGTCCGCATGAATTGAACCCCCTTAGTGCGTTAGTTTGAGCTGGTGTTAAAGCCAGACGATGTGATCTGATGTGTAACAAGTTCAATTCCAAGTTAATTTATTGTCATTCGTCACATACTGAGTATACAATGAACGAAATGCTGTTCCTCACGATCCACAATGCTAAAAACAAGAACACAATAATCAACTTACAAGACAACATACAAAACACATCACAATACAGTAACTGACACTAGAAAAAAATCTATTCTTGTAGAGCGGAGTATCTGGAGTATTAATAAAACTGTATAGTACAACCTGTATCTGAATCTATACCAATAATAGCAGCAATAGAAGTGAAGCTAGTAGCAGCAGAAGTCTATAATAATAAGCAGCATCAGAAGTAATGATGCAAAAGTAAATGTAATAATAGCAATAGTAAAAGCAACAACAGAAGTGTTGACAGTAGCGTGAGTAAACAGTTAAATGGTGTAGCAATAGTTGCAAGTCTTAAATAAAAGTATGTACAGTGTGGAAGTGCCATAAACAGCGTGAACTATTTTGTGGACAGTTGTGCATAATGTGTGAGACATGTACAGTTGTGTATTATTGTGATGTGCATAGTATGCAGTGGAATGCAGTGCAGTGCGTGGTAGGGGCCCAAGGTTGATGTGGGTTTAGCGGAGTCCTTGAGGCAAGTCCTATTTGTGTGTGTGTCGGGTGTGGTGCAGAATGAGGTGGAGGGGGCATGTGGACAGCTCGGGGGGATGAACCTGGCAGAGGTGGTTTGACGCTGCAGATGCCTGATGTCAGAAGGATAAACTGGCTGTGTGACGGGCGAAAGGGGTCCTTCACAATGGCAGAAGCTCTGCGGACACAGCGCTGAGTTTTACCTTTATGAATGCAAACCAGCTGGAAAATTTAAACAATGTATCATCTTCACATTGGTTTGATTCAGTAACCGGACTTTTAGGTTTGAACCCACCCTTAGTCTTCTTTATTTAGACTCTTAAGGCCCCTGTCTTGAAGAACCCTGGTTTCAGAATCTTTTTGTAGACTTCTGTTATTTCAGGTGTGTGTTTAATCAAATAACCACATCATAACCCTGAGGCCTTGTAATGTTCCAGTACAGGAAAACTTTACAGATTGCTCACAAGAAACAGGGGCCCAGCAGTTTAGTTTGTGCCCCAGGGCCTACTAGCAGGTAAATCTGGCCATACTTATGTTCACAATGTTAATGATACCTCCGAATTCAAGGGCAATTTTGTTATTACAGTTGCCAAGAAATCCAACATTTAAAGAGTCTTAGTTTTATATCTTTTGTAATCTAGAAGTCAATAAATATAAATAAATAAATATGTAAAAATTACATTTAGAGTGGACGAATTTTCATGCATGTGTTTATTTCGGGGAAGAACTATATCCCAGAAATGGACAAGCACACAGTGGCTAAAAAGGTGGAGAAAATGGACATTTCATGGAGTTCTTTGTAAAACAACCACCTTTAAAGCATGACTGATGTTACGCTAGTTGGTAAGTGACAAGTGATGACAAGGAGGCAACTCTTACAGCTGCCTCATTGTCATGGCAACCAGCACAACAAGGTAAGAGTGACAGATTCACAAGCTCATAATCCCGAGACTCAGTGGTTGTTTCACGTGTGGGTTGGACTGTGTGTGTGGGATTCGTTTAAAAATATTACTGCTCTTATATGTTTGGAGGTTTGGCAGCTGAAATCAGGACATATGCAGAACATCTCAGAGATGAATCAGTACACTGTGTTCTGCTAAAAACCGGGACGTCTTGTCACCCTGTAATATCCTCCGCACACACACATACTCAGGTGCATGCCATGTGCACTGTCCTTGAGTTGAGAACATAACCACCTGGCTAGTCTTCATTCATGTCTTTTCTGTGGATAGTAAAACCAGGGAGGCAAGGAGGGTACTATTTATGTTTCTATGAAATTCTGTGTTTGAAGCGTCCATTAATAGCCTACCTGCATGTAAAACAATAAAAAAGAAAAGCCATACAAAGATGAATCAATATGTACAAATGTACTTTTAAAAAAAAAAGGAATCACTAACTGAGGTAAAGGTAGTTGGAAGCAGAAACACCAACACAGAGCTTGTGGTTATAGCAGCTAAACTACGGTTAATGCATGGTTAAGGTTTAACTAAAACACTTGGTAGATGTTTGGGAAAGATCATAGTTATGGTTAAGAAAAAGGAAAATGTTAATTGTTGATCTGTGACAAGAGGAAGACTCTGGTCTCCTGTGTGAAACTCTGACGCCCTGCAGACTCATCAACCATGCAGGCCTCCACACCCTTACTCTCTGCCTCACTAATTGAAGTGCATACTGTTCCCTCATTGGCAGTTGAACATTGGCACTGGACATAAATCATGAGGAGTGGAATCATCCAACAAGGACGCAATACTTCCTTGAGATACTGGGCTTTTTTATCCATAATCTGAATCTCAACATTTAAACGAAGGCTTCTGGTAATACTAACCAAGCATGGGATGAACTACTAAATCAGCATGCTCACCTTCTCTTTATCAAAGATGGGTTATGCTGCTGATGCACCACTACAGAAGACACCTTAATCTCAACTGTCTAACCGTTGGGCTGTCTATGCATGCAAAGTGGACTGCTAGGGTTGGACGCTAGGAGTGACTGTTGGGGCTGTATGCCAGTGCATGATCATACAATTTATAAACTCCTTTAATTCATCAACAAGAACAATTGTAGGACTATTGGGGTTATTTTGTTCTGAAGATTGACCAATAACTTTTTCCATGAATTTGTGATCTTAATATTTGACATTAGTTTCCCTAATGTGTGTTTTTCTGGTTCCATTTAGAAAATACTACACCTTTTAAAAAGATGTAATATCCATTTTGGGCGGCGTGGTGGCGCAGTGGTTAGCACTATTGCCTCACAGCAAGAAGGTCGTGGGTTCAAACCTGTGGCGTTTGCATGTTCTCCCCATGTCCGCGTGGGTTCTGTTCGGGTGCTCCGTCTTCCTCCCACCATCCAAAGACATGCAGGCTAGGTCAATTGGTGTCTCTGAAAAATTGTCCTTAGGTGTGGATGTGAGTGTGAGTGGTTGTTTGTCTATGTGTGGCCCGTCCAGGGTGTACCTCGCCTTTCGCCCGATGTAAGCTGGGATTGGCTCCAGCCGTCGATTGGCCAATGGATGGATGGTCAAATCTATCATTTAAAAAGATGTAATATTTGGGGCACATTTGCTTGATCGACAAGATGTTCTTCCCATTTATTAGCCAACTGGCCTAAGTGGTAGTTCCGTGGCCGGGATTGTTGAGTAGTAAAAAACTACTTTGAACATTCCCTGTATGTCTGAAAATACGTGGCAGTACAGGAGTTATTTTTGAATCTCTACTATCACTGCACACCCACAGGCTGTGACTCACACAGCAACTTTACACACTTTATTTCTTTGTTTACTGAACTCTGGACAATTGTGAGTGCGTAGCCGGTTGATTTCTGAGTCCAGTGGCCTGCGTTGCACTCTCACTCCTCTGACTCATGATGTGGTCATATTTTGCCAGCTCTCTGTCTGTCTTTTCGCCTCACTTAACATAGCAGTTATGACAGTTAACAAAGCTTCTGCATCGTTTGTAATCCCTCGCTCTTTCTCTTTCTCAATAGGAGTTCAGTCAAGGTTCAGATGAGTGGAGAGCTAGAATGTCTCCCCACACCGCTTATCACATTCTTCCATTCCTATCTCCTGACACTCTAACAGTAGGTGGTTAAATAGAGACATCTTAGCGACCTATGGATGCAGATGGGTGCTCTAACAACAACTGCATCACTTCAGTCTGCCGCATGTCAGCCCCAAAACACATGTGAGGCACACTCCTGTGTTAGCAGTGCTGTGTAGTGTAGTGCTGAGAAATATTTCAACATGCCCCCTCTTGTGCACCACCCTTATGTGCTTTGCTGCAGGGCAACAAAAATATTCCCATTTGGCAGGGACTGGGTCACCAGCGAATATCTGACTCACTCTTCACCAGCTACTAGCAGTAATTTGTTTCTTGTTTCAGCTTCACCCAAAGTCAATTTTAAAGTATGTTTGCAAGTTAAAAGGGGTAGAAAACCAGATGAGCCAGCACGCTCAGTTGAGTCCTGTATGGGGTTTGTCATAGTTGAATGGGCAAATAACTGAGCTGTGTCTGGGCACATCCTGCTGGATTGTGGGGAATTGTGGCTTTGGGGTTTGTAATGGAGGTTCAGGGGAAAGTTCTTTAAGAATGACAACATTTGGCAGCATATTACCAGTAGTGACATACCAAAGGTTCTGAGTAGTGGTCTCTAAGTACCTCACTGGCAGATAGAAACAGATCTTTATTTGAACAGGCTTACATGACTCATTCTCATTTCCCCCGTTCCCTTGCTAGTCTAAACTCATAACATCCTCCAGTTTACATGCTTTTACAAATCTTTACAACGTACTAACACAGCACTAACTCCATTACAACAACAGTCACACCACACCCACCACTTTGTTGCTTGGAAATATTGTTTTATTTCCAGTTCCAGTTAGGCTGTTAAGATATCATCAGTGAAACAATATTTCCAAAAGAGGTGTTTCACAATAAAAGTCTTCCAGCTTTCCCTTCTCTTTTTATGTGGAAAAAAAAAGTGGAAGTGAATGAATGTAATTAGTGAATAAGTTCAAAAGAATGAAAGCTTCAGTCATGAAAAGTGACGGTGACGAGCAGCTTTGTGCACACGGCTGCATGAAAGGCAACCGAGCTTCTCCCTCCTCTGTCTCCGCCGACAGATTATCAGACGGGTGAGTATGGGAAAAGGTGACATGCTCACACACAGTGCCCACAGAACCTGAAGAGGGCAGCGAAGAGTACTGGCAGCTTTGGAAACGTGCCGGTACGCAAGAAAAAGTCCATGGTAGGCTAAAGAGGTACTGTGTACCGGTGCGCACCGGCCCACTTCAAGCACTGGTGACATTACTTGCTGTGTCTTTGTTCGCTCTACTTGATGGTATTTTCCATGCTGTTGAATTTCTCCAGCATCAATTTCATACCTGTAACAGCTCAAATTCAGATTTTGAGGTCATTTGGGGCTGTTTGTTGTGCCAGTGTGCGTCACATGATCTATAATATCGATTGTGGCCACCACACCTAGAGCACCTACCAGCCCACCGCTGTTCCTGGAGTCTTGAATTGAACCCACAAGCTGGAATGCATTCTCACAGAATATGCTACAAACTCAAACATGTCATGTCAGCCAAAGAGAGAGCACCTATTGACAGGACTGTTGAGTGTTGTTGAGTTGTTGAGTACAATACAAATCTAATTTTGTCAGGATGTCACGACACGAAGAAGACATTAAAAGACAGCGCTGACTCAGTCGTCATGACAAGAACCTGCAAGGATCACAGGGCAAAATATGTAAAGAATTCTGACTTTGGTTACTTTGGATATCCTGGAGTGTAAGGTCAGTGTGTGCCTCTGTAAAATCCTAACATCTACAATCTAGTCACATCCAGTTGGTTGTCTACAAGCATACACAGAACAGTGATTAAGTCTAAATGTCCTAGCAGCAGTAAAATCACCATTTCCTCGGCTTTAACTTCCATCGGCCTGGCTATCAGTTACTGCAGCGTCAACCAAAGACGTGATTAGTGGTGGCCCCGTCAAATTTGATGAGCGCGTCTGGACGACATATTCGACTTTCTGAAGCTATCTCCCCACTCAGAAAGTCGACTTGGAGGCAGAATCTCTGACACGGCACAATCAGGAGGTCCATATTGGAGGAGTCTATCGTCTTGATTGAGCTCAAGTTTCGCCAATGAGGCACCAGACGGGCCCTGATCTCCCTGGGGCATTAGCAAAGTGGGAAGGAAATACAATAAAGTGTCAGGGCCAATTAAACTATAAATGCATTAGGTCCGGCTCGCCCATTGCTACCTTATTTGCAGCAAAAGGATTCTAGGAAAGTTGCTGCCACCCATTTTGCATAATGTAAAAATGCTGTAAGAGTCTGCTGCCTGGGCCAACGTGCAGGACATAAATTCTGGTGCAGCAGACTCCATCCTGGCCATTATGGCCATTAATTCACCTCTCTGTGGAAGGCCCAAGACATCGAAAGGATGAGTGATGTTTAATGGAGTGCAGAACTGGCTTGATTCACCAACATGCCTCATCACTCCCATCAGCCATTAGCCATTACTATAACATTTTAAAATAACACGTAGGCAATCATACAGGCACGTCATAAATGACAGGCCAACGAAGGGAACATAAATATGACATGAAAGCATTACTTTCAAGCAGCAGCGGATCAATGACTGGCCTGTGTGTATGCCGGCTCAGAGAGATTACTTTGTTGGTAGTTGGTATAGTCACAGTTTAAGGATATGAGAGAACTTCCTGATATTGTGAACAGTTCCATAATGTTCCTGTTATACCAATGCTTTCTGTACAAAACATGACTGATTACAGAGCAGGGTAGGGCAGATCACAGAGCAGGGTATCTGGACATCCGTATCCACACTGACCGATCTTTCATATCACCAATGCACTATTCTCAATCTGCATCCAAACAAACTTAGCTTCCATGAAAAAATGAAAAACCCTTTTAAATGTTGCTTTCCTAATGTAACTGTGCCACTCAAACCTGGGACAGGCAACAATAGAATAGAAACTAGGGCTGAGTTAAATGAATCTTTTGTTTGTTAAAACCTCTGACCCCCTGCTGCAGTTTGCATACTGCTCCAACAGAGCCACAGTTTGCTCTTGCTGATGTCATTCCACCCTCCTCTGCTATAAAATTTACATATTTGTGCTATTTATGTATGTGACCTGACAGAAGCAGGAAACATTTGCTCATCAGAGATGTCCATTGCACAGAATATGAACATGTGCATCATTACAGAATGATATAATTTGCTTGCACTGGCCAGCCAGTTCAGTGTTATTTAGAAAATAAATCAAAAATCTCCATCAATCACATTAATTTCCTGCTTCCTGGAGTCCTCGCTGCTTGTGCAAGGGTAACTTTAGGTCAAACTATTCCTTCCACTACATAAAAAGAAGATGAGTACCATGATTGCACACTGGTGTATTCCTTCAGACATTTTCCCAAAACCCATCCTTCTCAATTTACTTTTGAATCTTTGGAGAGAGCTATGGTAATTTTCTGTTTCAAGGATATTAACATTCCCCATAATATTACAGAAAAACAACAACAAGCTCAAACAAAATGACAAAATGAGACATTTCTCAATACAAATGACAAACCCAGGATATTGCTTGAAAGCTCTTGACCAAGGTACATCACACGCCAACAGAACACCTCAGAAACAATATAACAGCTTCAAAAACTATAGTAAAGTATTTTGTCAATTATAGCTGTACAGTACCAAATCGGTGGAGTACTCTTTTCAGTTCAGGCAGCTAAAACTTTGATTAGATGGTCAGACCATGTTTAAAAGACGACAATAATTGTTGGTCTGAGACGGCATGCAGACTCTGGTTTTTGGCCTGAATGTTAGACACACGCCACGCCCATCCACCACCCTAACATCTAAAACCTCACTTTTCACTCTGCTACATGTAGGGCATCCTGCTTCTTGAACTTGCCGAAACTGTTGGATGTAAATTGCTGTAAAAAACAAAAAGCCAATATGAACAATCACTGTTTTTTGAAATAAACAGTATTGTTGTGCTGTTTTAGATTTGGTAGAGGTTGAAAGCCAGACAGCTTTTATATGCTACCACAGTCCCCAAAGAACTGCTGTAAACTGGCTAAAGTAGCACAAGGATCTACAAAGGGTTGGGCAAACCCTAATGTTTGTAATGTTTGTTGTACTGCCAGCAGCTTCAGAAGTTTAAAAGCTTTCTGGAAGTGCACAGAGGCTTGATGCCCAAGATGGAGTCTGAAGAGCTTCTGTGTGACGTAGGGTTAATGTGTGACAGACACATTAGAGGAAATTGCACTCTTATCACAGTCATTGCCAGCGAGAGAAGTACCACTACCATGGGCTGACAGGCTAATGAGAAGAAGCATTAGGTTGCTTTCTAGGCGGCATGTACTGGTGAGAGGAGGCTAACAACATCAACTTAACAAGCAATGCAAGAAAGAAACAGACTGTGTGTGTTTTCTCAGGCATTTATTAGGAAGACATGCTGTTTAGTACAGGATCAAATAACACATCAACAGCTATGTGTACAGCCTTACCTGAGCTCTATAAAGTGATTGAAATTGACCGTGGTCCATGCACAGTGATTATGTGAGGGTGTCCGTTCTTGAAAACGGTCTATAGTTAACTTTCCAGTAATGTCACACATCACTTGTGAGGCACCCTTTTAATGTCACACCATCTCACGGCTTGAATGGTAGCAGCATGACTCAGCTTGGCGTAAATACCCCTCCACCAGGAAAACACGCAGAAGTTGTATGTGAGACTTTGACACATGAGACGACCTTTATTTGCTTAAAACGAAGAGGTTGTCAGAATGTATCACAGAGAGCACACAACATAACACGTCGCCCCTAAATTCACTTCTTGCGTGTACAACCAAGCAGAAAAACATTCATTTTTTGTCGAGACAACAAAGACACACAAAAGACACAGAGAGATTGGGGAGCCAGTGTGATATAGTCAGATGGAGTCTTTGACATATGAGGTTCTGCTTTTGAGTGTTGCCATGCAGAACAGGCATTAACACCTTTGCCTTTTGTTTCATGTATACTGAACCGTTTGATCACGCTCTCCCCAAACCTAAACCACAGAGATGGCAGATCAACACAGCAGTCAATATAACTTAGTAGTGGTAAAAGCATGCACAATACCAGCACTGTGCATGTATCATACTACACTTGTGACATGACAAAATATCTTCTGTGAAAAAGGTAATTAATTAATTAAACTGAATCTTTGGAACCATCACATGATTTTGCAGTACACTATGGCAAAGAAATATGGCATAAATTATTAATGATTAATGAACATGAATTGCAAAAAGATACAGTTTGGGGGCAACATAGACAGCCTTTAGAAAAAAATTAAAATCAGTAACTTGGCCAGCATGTTTTGTGGTGTGTAATTATGGTATTCTGTGATTGTTTGTGATCTGTGAATGATAAACTTTAAGGTTACAGTCTCTATTTCACACTTTACTTTATCTCACATGCAGTATGTTAGTTTTTATTCTATTCTTTTAGTACAGGAGGCAGATTATTATTTCATTTTTCACTTTAGTTTGAGATGTTACAGCTGGTCTTAGCTGACAGTTAAAGTTAGACAACTAAAGCCAGACCACAGTTATGGTTAAAATAAGACAGCTATAATTGTTGGTCTGAGACGGCGTGCAAACTCCCATTTATGGCCTGAAAATCAGACGCACAGCGTGCCCATGCACCACCTCGACATCTCAGACCTCACTTTTCACTCACAGGGCACAGTGCTTCTTGAACTGACTGAGAATATTGGATGTAAACTGCTACAAAATATTCCAATATGAACATACTGGACTGTTTCATGGTAACTTAATAGTTAACTTCAGTCTTTCCAATGCTCACCCAGCGTTAAGCCTGTCGGCGTAAACTTCAATACATATCGAAAACAACAAAGTCTTTATGAATTAAATATAAAGATTAAATTGGTTTGCATTTCAATCAGGAGAATATAAACACACTCAAAACGTCACCAATGGCACATTAATGTTCAGAATTCATCATGTAAACTTGCTTTTTGGAGAAGAAAAATAGTTTTAAAAACAAAATTATTTTCAAATTTCTTTCATTTTTATATAATGAAGATTTTAATTTTTATAAATTTGTGCATTAATTTAATTACTAGGATACTGCTGACTTAGGGATAATATTGAATCATTGTTTATCACTCATCCATGTCTTTAACTGTGGTCTCACACTACGACTGCACCCCGCCCCCCCTCTTTACCATCTGCTCAAACAACAGACAGACCCCTGACCATCAGCTTACTGTGGGATAAAACCTGACCAGACTCACAAGCCTCGCACGTAACCTGCCAAGACAGCCTGCTAATTCACAGTATGTGTGTGTGTGTGTGTGTGTGTGTGTGTGTGTGTGTTGTGTACAAAAACTGGTGGCACAGAGAGAAACACAATTTTTTTCACAACCCATTGCAATTAGAGCTTATAGTTTTAGCCCCAATCGAGATCTGCATTTATTCTGTTAAGTCAGTTAAGTACTGCTTACTGCATATCAGTTTAACTCAAAGATATTTTTTACTGTGTTTTAAAAAATCAAGCCCATCTAAGAAATAAGCTTTTTAAATTTTGTTTTATGGTTTAAACTAACATGTTCATCAGTACAGGGGCTGTTTTTTTGTTTGGACAGAGCTAGGCTGGCTTTGTCCCTGTGCTTTCAGTCTATATTCTAAACTCATTTAATCGCCTGCTGGCTCTGGCTTCATATTTAGCATACAGAGTAGGCCTAGTATTAAAGCTTGGTTAGGAAAGGTTGGAGAAACTAGCAAGAGACAGCTAGATTTTGAAAGTATCTAATGAAAAAATCCCAGCCCCTTCCTTCGGGTCCTCCAAAACACAAGTTCACGTGCATGTGTTCCTTCCTGCACACACTCAGGCTGAGTGTGTGCAGGAAGGCAGGTGGGCAGGTAGCACTGATTGTTGGCGGGATGTAAAGACAACTTCAACAAACATAGCCTTACAAAAATGGTGCTGAAATAAATTGCCGGCCCCAGTTTTAATCTTACTCTCTGCAAAAAAGCAATAAGCATATTTCCCAAAATGTCTACAAATTATTCATTATGTAATTTGGGCCTTGGCTTTTCAGTCTGGAGTGAGGGCATGTTCAGTCTAGTTTAGCATAAAGACTGACAGCATGGGGAAACAGCTAGCTCTGTCCAAAGGTAAAAATACACCTAACCGTAAAGCTGACTGTTCGAACTATCCATGCAGAAAGAGAAAAAAAAGAATTCAAAGTTTTAGAGAGATATGTGCTAGATTTTTTTTGGCAATTAACAGTGACACAGGCCTTTTTCCACACCAGACATTTTGACTTGTTAAAGTGTCCTAGTAAGCTGTGACAGTGACTACCAGGCCTCTGAATATGAAGCAGTGGAATTCAGCCAATCATTCATTTTGTTATTTACACCTGTGCTACTCAACTCAAAATGTCTTCTGTTGAAAAAAAGGCCTATCCTGAATTCTTGCAATGACAGTGAAGTTGTCAGGCTTGGTGCCATCGTGCCTGTGCAGACACGAAAACCATCCTCTGTGGAACAGAGGCTATCTGGCAAACTGCACTATGGTCAGAGATGCTGCACAAGAGTGGTAGGTGGATGGATATCATTTAGAAATAGCTTATATCATCCCTGATCACTGCTGTTCATTTAAGTTCTTAAATTAAAAAAAATGTAAATAAGACAGCTTTAAATGGGTTGTTAGGTACATTTTTAACAGCAGGTAGAGCCAAGCTAGCTGTATACTCTGTCTTCATGCTAGGCTAGGCTAATCGTAAGATATGTTTTTATCTCACTCTCAGAAAAAGCTAATAAACACATTTCCCCAAACTAAACTGAAACATTGCTTTAAATACCAGTAAATCACTTTGCTCAAGTTTGCTTAAGTGCCCATAAAGGGCACTTAAGCAAAACTTGAGCAAAGTGACAGAACATGAGTAAAATGTAATGGTTTCATACTGGAAGTCATACCAGCTTGTAATGACCAGACCAAATCCCACCTGGTATTCAGGCGTTTTGTCTCCCAGCTGAATGAGAATGGAAGTAGTGCAGATCTCTTTGTCTTCCTCTATTGTCTCTTAGAAGGCAAAGCGCTTGGCTACATAGACTGCTTTTGTCTTTGTATTGTGTGCATGCCACTTCACCTTGTTAGACTTTGAATAGTTGGGTATCTAGGCCAAGAGCTCCTTCTCCTCTCATTTTTTGGCTTCCTTTGCTGGCAGGGGTTGAAACACTGTTGACTAATCAGCACAGATGCACTGCTGCTAATTGGGACAGAAAAGCCTCAGGGGCTCTGAAGGAAAGAAGCACAACTTTAGACATGCAACTTTGGTCAAACAGCTCAGCGTGTACATGGCCTCTCTGATTCATGCCAAATGAATCAAATCAGAAGAAAATGTGAGATCCTAACAGAGCCAGCAAAATATGTCTGTAACTCAGGAATCTTCACAACTCAAGGAGAAGCTAAACCATCATGGGAATGTGTAAGCAGGAAGCAGACAAAGACTTGCACCTGCCAAACCCAAATTAGTCGAAACATTAATCGGAAATCACAGTCACTTGCTTGTAGTCATTGCAACATGGCTGTGCACACTGTTTCGCCTCTTTTGCGGCTTAGCGTGGATGGTCAGATGTGGCATCTCCAGCGTTTTTTGTGAATAACTGTGAGAATGTCTGGTTTTCCAAGCTGGTAATACTACTTGAGCATTTATAGTAAAGCAGCAAGGTCGAGGCAGCTAAGGTAGGTAGATGGTTCCTTCATCAGTCCTAACGTCTCTTGGGTTTGCAATTTGGATGGTGTCTTAATGTCCCATTCAGAGCTCATGTCATCTGAGCTAGCATTGCCATTCTCATGCTCCAGTGATGTGATTCATAAATGGCATGAAAACAAATATTTCATCATCAACACGGCGCCATTATGGGGTTAAACAGGATAAATAAATAAATAAATAAATAAATAAATAAATAAATAAATGAGAGGTGGTGCACTGTTGCCTCACAACAAGAAGGTCATGGGTTCAAACCCCGGTTGCCCGGCCTTTCTGTGTGGAGTTTGCATGTTCTCCCCGTGTCTGCGTGGGTTCCCTCAAGGTGCTCCGGCTTCCTCCCAACATCCAAAGACATGCAGGCTAGGTTAAATGGTGTCTCTAAATTGTCCTTAGGTGTGAACGTGAGTGTGAGTGGTTGTCTGTCTATGTGTGGCCCTGCGATGGACTGGCGACCTGTCCAGGGTGTACCCCGCCTTTCACCCAATGTCAGCTGGGATAGGCTCCAGCCCCCCCACGACCCTGTACGCGGGATAAGCGGTTGACGATGGATGGGTGGATGATAAATAAATGAAAGGGCTGCATATTTTCAAACAGGGCAAGAGTAGGCCTGCATGTGTCCTAAGACAGTTCTCTGTCACCATTATCGAAACACTAAATGCGGGATTATTTCTTTCCATTAGAGTTTCACACACAGGGACTCCATGACGAGGAGCACTGAAGCTGTTCTGGAGGCTCATGGTGGACCAGCACTTTACTAAAGCTGATGATACCATTAACATTGGCGGCAACATTGCTCCATGTCTCATGGCCTTAGGCTCTGGTTACATTTAATTTCTTAGATGTAATTTCTGTAGCTCTTATGGGTCATATAAAGGAAAAAACTATGCTTCATATTGTTCATGTTATAAACAACACTTTGTGAACTCAGTGTAAGTAAATTGGCATAAGATTAAACTTGATAAAATGATTACTGTTTACATAAATGACAGGAAGAAGTAATTCAGTCAAGTCACGTGAAGCTTGATAAGACCAGCCCCATCAAGTTTTAACAAGAGGAAAACATTAGACGTCATTGGGATTGACACACAGATCATGGCCTCATAGGTACAATACCTGGGCTTTATTTGCATAATGTGTGGTTTCACACATTTGTGACAAAAAACTAAAACTAACAATGCTGAAGTGGCAAACTAGGACATCTTTTAAAAGGTCCAGGGAGACATGGGGGTTTAGACAATAAATGGTTTTATTATTGAGGAATTGCGCTCTGAGTTACAGGTTTAAATCAATTTGACTCGGCATTGTTGTCTCTTTGTAACTGTAGTGTAACTGATTTAAAAATGAAACAGAATTTTGGGGACCATCTGAAGGTTTTTAATGTTTTTTTCTTTGATGAACATAATAAAGAGTGTGGGAATTGAATAGTTGACTCTTTCTGCAATAAAGTTCATTTACTCCCACAGTTACATTGTTTTACATTTGGAGAAGTTTTGCATGTTCTTTGTTGGAATATCTCTGCCAAGAGAAATCTGGACTGCAAAACATTAAAGACAGGTACACTTAGGGTGAGGTCAGTAAATTTCTTTGCCAATCAAGTCTACATTCTTTCTAGAAAAAAAACAGGCTGATCCTTGTCTGAGGTTAAAAAAGCAGTGATGAATTCAGCAACTTATCGTGCCACATTACCAACTCCATGCTATCCAAAGAGTGTAAAATGCCAAGCTCATGTAGCCTATACTCTGAAGCTGTAATTGAACTGTCAACTGTTAGCTTCCACCGTGGGCGGACCGTTAGTTTCCACCGTGGGTGCTTCCGGAGCTCCTCAACTCTGAAAACGCTTAAGCACATTTTTGATCCACCATCAATTTCCGTCAAAAAAACTGTCAATATTTGAAATCTACACAGTTGATGTATTGCCTTAAAACTTGTCAGAAGTGGATTTAGGTGATATAACAGTGAATAACATGGAATTTGTAAAATATAAAACATTCTTTTGCTGGCCTCTGTGTGGCACACGCAATGATGTGACGACAGTGACATTCTCTCCGACCAATCAGTGGTAGCGCAGTGTTTTCACGTCACATTTTAGTATCGCCTCAGCTCACTTGAAACCTCAACGGAGGAGACACGAAAAAAAGTAGCCAACCAGGTAGCAGGTACAGGTACAACTTTTCCTCAGAGGAAAACCAAAAAAAAAAGAAGGAGTCCAGGCTTGGCGAGCTGGTACCATGCAGTGGAAAAGAGGATTAAGACATTTTATAGTTGATGGAAAGTTCTATATAAATTCATATTTAAGGTAGTAGGCTAGCTGTCCTCCTGCTTCCGTTGCTAGGCTAAACATATCTTATACATTTTCTCTGTACTTACTGTTCAGAGAGGAAATGGATGCAAATCGTATCACTTAACTGCTGGTAAAACAGCAAACTACTACACTTTTGGGTGGTGGTGGCTGGAGTCTAGGCAAACTTTTCCTTTTACTGCACACAGTGATCATTGATTTCTTTTATGAATTTAGATTTCATACCAATAACTTAGCTTTCCATTTTTTCTCTTGCAGAGCGCACTTATGTTCAGTTTAGGGCAATCTGCAAACAATGTAGCTAGTGCTATTCATTTAAACTAGTTCTAAAACAGATTTCTTACCTCAACACCTTGACCTTTGCACCTCCTCCCAGAGGAGATGGGCATTGTTGGACACCACATATGGTCCTCCCATTTTCTCATGACTGCCATCCGTTCTCACACTCCAGCAGACCCTTGAGTAACAGTCTCCAGGGAGCGCATTGTGTCAGCAGTTATTTTTGACCACATCTACCTCTAAAGCATTTTGATGGATGATGGGTTATACCACCTTGAATGAGGGGACTCAGATTCAGGATAAGAAATCAGCTGTGGTGTTGTCGTTGTACTACCCACATCTCAAAGGACTGCAGTCACCTCCATTTTCACACTGTGCATTGTTACTGCGCTGCTGTAAATGAGTCTTGTGGGAAGTATGTGTTGACCAAACCATATATACCGATCAAAACCACTCGATGTTATTGCAATCAACACTGTATGACACTGAGCATCATATTTAGTGGCCTAAAGGTGTGAACTGTCCATTGGTGGTCCATATATTTGGCTTGGATTGATCGATATGTGTTTAAATATTTAAAGAAATATCAGATATCCAGTCATCCAATACAATGGAGGTTCCTGCTTGACCACAGCTGCTTTTAATTATTTTATATATAAAAATACAACAATTTGAGGGTGGAAATGTATACTTGAATACTGATCAAAGTGCTACTGTGACAGAATTCATTTAGAGGAAAACAAAAACAGTCTGCCTTAAATATGCTGAATTTCTGCACATTTTTATTTAACAATGTAAGTATCTATGTCAACCTTCATATTATTTAAACCCTAATTCCTCTCAGTTTTCCTTGTCACTGCCCATATCAGTTACATGCACTTTTGAACTCTGCTGGAGATGCTGAGAGCTGGTCTCTGCTGACCGTTCACTGTGACTGAAACCAGAGCGTACGCAATAATGGCATCATTGATCATTGGCCATCCTTTCTCTGTCGCAGCCTTCAAAGCTTCCACTGCCATGAGAAATATTTCTGAAACAGAAAAGCAATCTTTATCTGGGTAAGAGGCTTGATCTGCCCTCTGTACCCTCTGATGCCTGATGTGCTTTTAGTCCTGCTGCGTCAGTCTCACTGTGACCTTCAGGCAAAGATAATGTGTTTGCTTGCTGAGGGACTTCTGCCTCCTCTGTGCAGCACAGCAGCTGCTTCACCTCCCAATATGGATTAAAAGAGATATCAACTCATGAAATGAACAGGCACACTTTCAAAACAAAGAGCTGCCTTAACCTGCTTCATAATATGAAAGACTCTTACTGCTTACATTTCAGTATGTGTATTTAGTATTTATCCAGACAGATTCCAGGACACCACGTGAAGTGTTTGATCTGATCGTGTCTCTGCTGACCTGCCTTTCTGGTGTTTATTGGAAGTGGCAGAGCTATGCTGATGCAATACTTTATAAACGGGCCAAATTAATGGCTGCTGCCTGCTGCTGGTCTGCTTTTTATTGAAAGATACGATGAATTCTTAGGAGAGAAAAAGATGATGATCCCTGATGATAATGAGACAGAAACACCATGAGACTAGCAGCTATATCAGTTATATATAGATTCACTTTATTGTTCACTGTTTTCTCTTATATAACCGGTTATAGTGTATTATAATCACCATTATTGTTCATATATTTTATTTTTTTAAACAAGGAAATGATAAGGGCTTCATCAGTGCCATGTCAAATAGAACCATTGCAGGGGGACTGCAAGGCCCTGTTTTTAACAAGTAGAATAATACAGCCTCATCATGTGCACAGTCTCAGCTATGACTTATTGCTATTAGAGTGTTTCAAATGATAAAATGAACTGTAAAACTATTGGCTTTACAGCTGTCATGTTACTTTGGCATGTTGACATTTATGACAGTGTGTTATAATTCAATATTTCAAGTCAATAGACTACATTTCTTTCAGATCGGTCATTACAGGCAGCCTATGCTCACATGTGGCTCTACAAGATAGTAATATGGTAAATGATCTGTACTTCTTTAGTGCCTTTCTAGTCTTCCGTCCACTAAAAGCCATTTAAACTATATGACATTCACCCATTCACACACTGAGGACATGAGGGTATTTATATATACTTTTTTTAAGGCATATTTTTTTATTTGGGGCCCATCAGGTCATTTTTGCCCCAGGGACCCACAGCAAGTTTATATTGCCATGATTGGAACTGTTTTATTAATTTATATGGTAGTGCAATAATTTAAAAAACCTAACTAAAGCTTACATTTTATATGGTTTATCATGGGCTACAGTTCATGTCTCATGAACAGGTGCTGTCGATCTACTTTTTTGAAGTTATGTTCTATTTTCATTATAATCACACCAGCTTATAGCATTGACACATCGAGCTGACAAGAGATTTGTAGCCACAGTATTTAGGTAGGGACAACACCTGAGGTTAACCTGATACTATTTTCATCATGTAGCTACAGCCACCCAGTGCAATGAGTAGGCCAAATGTTAAGCAAGGGGGAGGCTCATTGCATGACATTTACATTTATTTATTTGGCAGACGCTTCAATGCATGCAAAGCATCAATAAAGAAAGAGGTCAACAAGTGACAATACGTACTACTAAGAGCAGCAATAAAATGTAAGAGCTAATAGCATGTGAGACATCAATAGGGTAAATAACTAGGGAAAGAAGTAAGAGTTAAAGAATGGTGCAATCAAGACGAGAGAATTATAAGGGGATAGAAGAAGAAGAGCACAGGAAGGGCATGTTTGAGGTTAGGAATTAGAGGTGTTATAAGAGAAAGTGTTAGCGGATGAGATGAGTTTTCAATAGCTTCTCGAAGCGACGTTCTTTGGAGGAGCGAAGTGGCAGAATCAGAATCAGAACTTTATTGCCAAGTTGTATTTTACACGTACGAGACATTTGCTTTGGTGATATGGTGCTATACTTAGACAAACATACAGCTGACATAAATAAATGCAGAAATATATAAATATGGGATAAAGAGATACAGGTTGTTTAAGAATAATAAAAGAATGGAGAAAAATAATACAACTATGTGCAGAGAAAGAACAACGTGGCAGATATTTACATGTGCATTACTTCAGGTTTGTATTGTGTATTTGTATGCCAGGTTTGTGCACTGATATGAAATGAAAAAATATTTACACATGCAGAGACATTTGCATTTTTGAACTGGGGAGTGTAAGTGGGGGACCCGGATCTTGTTAATGAGGCGACCATGAGACAGCAGCAACATGGTCTGAAAAGGACAGCTGGTCATCAATCATGACACCCAAGTTTCTCACCACCCTGGTTGGAGTGGTTGAGAGCTCGTGGTACTTGTTATTGTGAGAGCCAATGCAAAAATTGAGGAAGAAATTTTAAAGATTAATCATCAAAATTATTTGGAGGTTGTGTACGTTCACATTAGGGAACAAACATGGCCACATTTGCCTCTTACTTCCTAGAGTGGATACAGTGTGCTGATTAAAGCAAGCAAACATTTTCTGAAAGACATAGTTTGGTTTCAAAAGGTTGTAGATGAAGGGACTTTGAGTGCATGATTTTGCATTTAGATAGTTACGTATTTATACTATTTTAAAATCAATATCTACAGAAGTGATCAGTTCATTTTAATTGATCATTGGCTTCTATCTAAAACTGAAAGATTAGCCATCATGAATGTACTGCGCTTTTAAATCCACTCAAGTTCCGCCCTGCACTGTATAGACCAATCAGTAGCTCTAACACGCAACCCCTCTCTGAATCACAGACCAATCACAGCTCGTCTTTCAACGCTAGTGGGGCAGTTCAGTTGTAGCAGTCTGGTTGGTATCACCGCCAGTCCACCAGCGCAACAAGCCTGGCCACCGTGCGACTAACACGGTCTATGTACACAGAAAATGCCCGGAAAGTGACTCCAGAGGACGGCACGACTGTCCGGACATTGGCACTGGATTCTGTGGAGCTTTTCTGACCGACAAACCGGTCTCTCCTGCGCCGTATCCGCAGCATTAGGTAGGTTATTTTTTGGCGCTGTGGTGTTGTTGTAATGTCCCTCTCCTCGCCTTCCCTTTAGCCCAGGAGCTGCGACAATTAAACGCACGTTTCTACCAGGGGGGTTTGAGTAACCCTAATGCGTCGTTCTTAGCCTTAACATAGCTACTCTTGCTCGTTACTGCGGGTTACATAATGTGGCATGTTAGCTATTAAGACTGGAAAAATGACCCCGGCTGATACAACGTTAATCACATAACATTAAATGAAGCTCATGTCAAATAAATACATTGAGGCTGGGGTGTAATGTTGACAGCGCCGTTACGTGCCGCCCTCAGGGGACCTGGACTTAAGGCTGAAAACACATCTGCCTAGATTTTCGACAAACGTAGTTCGGTTAACGTTCCACACCTTCAAACCACCGAAGACATTTCGCGATTCTTCAGAGGTGACTCTTCCTCTCGACGTACGGCTGGGCCACCAGGCAGCACGTATTTCAATTAAATTCAACTTAAACCATGTCCTCCTTGCTACTGCCCCCGTCCATCCAAAATAGACCGTGCTGGGTGCGGTAAAGATCACTTTGAACCAAATGTAAAGTTCAAATTTGATGTACCCCGAGTGGTTTAGATGCGTATTCGGAATTGTACAATACTCTGACTATGAACTGTGCTCTTCTGCTGATGAACGAGACGTCATTTAATAGCAGTTTTTTAATAGAATTCGGTTTGAGGTTACGTGTATAACATTAATGGATAGTGGATTGTGTTGGGGTTTCGTATGTAAGCGTTTTGGCCTGTGAGTGCAGCAAGGGTTGGAAAAAATGACCCTGCCTCAGTTAATCACGTCGGTCAAGCTCCTGCGAAGTAGCCCCGCACCGCAGATTAGCGCGGGGATGTACCGGTGACATGTTGCAGCTCCACACATGGGAAAAACATTGCTGCTTTCTAGGCTAGGTCCTGTCAGGAGCTCAGCAAAGCTTGCAGTCTATCCTCTTGTGGACCAGAGAGGTGTGCTCTCAATTAAGTGCAAAAACTTTCCCATCATTTCCAGACAGTAGTGTTTACCACTGCCATGTCCCAGGCTTCCGAGGGAAATTATTACGACCATTGATAGCTTCATATTCCCTTCCACTGCTAATTGAAGATGTCAGACTGGCAAGAAAATAAAGGGAAAAACCGTGGTGGCTCATGTCTCAGAGAAATTGTAAAGTGGATTTAAAAACTAAAAGTTACAATTGTAGCCTGCAGGTTTACAATGACTCCTGTTTTATAAAAAAATACCCTGTAGCAGTTTTAGAAAGCTAAAGAAACAGTTTCCAGTGGCCAGCAGGAGGCACAGACTACCAGTGAGTTGGTAGCCAGGAGCACATCTGCTGTGTGCAGGTGGTCTGGGGAGGGTGGGGGGGTGCGACGACAATCAAGTCCAGTTGAGTTCAGCCTATTCCTCAGTGCTGGCTGCTTTCAGCGGGTCGGCTTGCGCAGCTGCAGAGCTGGATCTATTGGACTCCAGCTCGCTTACTTAAAGAACCCCAACTGCTGCATCACAATTATTACATTCAGTCAGGCAGCTGTCTGACCGCTGAGCCCAGCCAGGGTTTCAACTGCAGAGCAGGGCCCATATTTATGAAGTTCCCCCAAAGAGGGCTTGTTGCTTCAAGGACTTACTGATGTGGGGGCCTGCATTCATTAAACCTCCCAGAATAGTGGTGCTGATGGCCAGAGATGTCAGTAGATCTCCTGCACCGCTTGTTCTCACTGTGTTCTCACTTGATTGATTGATTGATTGATACAGTTTGTTGACTGATTGTGAGTGCGGACAGAGCCTTCAGTTGTGCGTGTGCAGTTGTCTGTGGCTTCGCAGTGTATAGCTGACACATGAGGGGGTTTTTCACGGTTCTTTGGTTCTGCCTCTCGCAGTATTTGCCAGTTTTGGGAGTTAAAGCTACACCAGGGAAGTAGCATTGAAATCACATTGATTGGGGGAAAACATGGCTGAAATGAGAGGAATAGTTGAGCTCTGAGCCAGCAAGTTTGATGACCACCCACACACTGGTCAGGTTTCCCTGGTGACTTACTGGATCTCGGTAGGAAATGAATAGACCTATTATTGTGTGTGTGTTTTACTGTAGCTGTAGAATAACTGCATGCAAGCAAAGCCCAAAGACTGGGATGCTTTAGTTCCAAATAGCCAAATGTGTACAATTGATAATGAACTGAAAAGCAACAAGCTGTCGGGGAGCCTGTAACCAGCAAGTGCTTGCAATTACTTTTAAATGACGTAAAAGGTTAATAGATCAAAAGTATTGTAATCATTTAATTTCTTGTTGCACTCAGCTGTAATGGCTTAGTAGTTTGACCACTAATGTTAAGCAGGCTTCTTTCCTGTATAGGGGAAGTATTGCCTGTGATGAAACATTGAAACTTGATGAAACCAACGCATTGCAAGAACAGCAAAAGATGACGCGGGTGAACGTCTGTCCATTTTCCAAGCATTGTAGATGGAATATTTTGAGGTGATGGACTGTTGGGTGGACAAAGCTCATATTTTCTTCAGTGTTAAAGGATCACGCCACTGTAAGCTAAAGTTTTACAAATCAAGCTGCTCACCACTTTCTAAGGCATACCATAACGTTATATATATTTTAAATGTTTTTCCTGCCTACCATACAGCCACTGGTTTGCATTCATTTCACTAGTTTGTAAAATTGAACTTCCGAAAACTGGAATGCAGTGCCAGTCTTGCAAAACAGTCTGCACTCCCTCCTACATTACTACACAACCATGTCACAGGAAGTTGATTGTTGCAGCATAGTAAAATGACAAAAATCACTGCCTGCCTGGATGACTGATCAGACCAGTGTGATTTTAGAAACGATCATCAGTGAGTATGTAGGGTTTGCAGTAAATATACTACAAGCATGCAAACCATTAGTATGATCGGAATAAAAACGGTCTCCAGAGCAACACTCCCACACTGACAGCCCTGATTGCCCAGACTGTGTCACTGCTTTACAAATTGTAGTCATACTACAAAGGCTGCCCACTCAGTCCGCCCTCTCCTCCCCCCCCCTCTTCCATGCATATTCAGATGCATGCGGGCAGGACTGCAGTGGTTTGAAATGTGACTGACTGCTTCCTGTGTGTACTGCATGTGTACTCTAGTAAGACATGGGCTGACATGACATGAAGCTGGATGGTTGCAACCTTGTAAGGTCACAAAGGTACAAAGCAGAAAGGCTTCAGTCTGTAGGCCTTCATGTTCATTGGAATCTGCCATCCATTGATCTACAAATGTGAGACAAATTAAAGTAACACCAACATTAAGTGTCTTGGTTATGTGTTGTTCCACCACTAGCCTCTAGAACAGCTTCAGTGTCCCTTTGTCATAGATTCTCTAAGTTTGTTGAACTCTACTAGAGGGATGATCAGCATTCTCTCAAAGGATTTTTTTCTCATTTGGTGTTTTGTTGAGGTCCCATAGATCTGGGTTCAGATTTGGTGACTATGAAGGCTGTAGCATGTGATCTATGAGTAATAATCTACAGCTCAGCAGAGGAAAAGAAGAGAGTGAACCTTATTTTAGTGTTTACTCACTACTTGAATCTGCTCCCTTTCCCTTCAGTTATCTTTTCCCCACACTCACTCATTCAATGCGCGCGCGCACACACACATACACACACACACCCCTCTGGTCTCATACTGCAAAAACAGCTTGCTCTCCTCTTCCTCTCTCTCTCCCTGTATGTGTCTGCTCTGCTGACTTTCTCCACCAGCAGTAGGTTTTATAAAGGCGCCGAAAAGAGACTTCTCAGCAGCTGCCGTGGAGGCTTGTTACTGACGTAGCCTATTGAAATGGTCGAAACCAACGTGGTACTTAATGCCATCTGCACTGGTGTGTTCATTGTTCACTGTTGCTTTACTTGGTCCATGCTTGTAAATTATCCACCTTGTCCTGTAACGTAATACCAGATATCAATTCTCCCTGTGTTTCTCTGCAAAATGCTGAATTGGGTCGGCTGTTAATACTAGGGGTGTGACAATAAATTGATATGTGAATATATATACAGAATATACAGAAAAATTTTTTTTTGAACTTCGAGTCATGCAAAGCTGCTATACAGGAGTCACAGAACTTCAATATAGAGCTGGAAAAGCAGTATAATAGGTCTCCTTTTAAAAGTAGCAAGTACTTACACATTGGGGGAAAAAATCATGAATAGAAAAAAATGTTGATGCATCTAAATAACGGGAGTTATTGACTGTTTTTACTACAGCGTGTGTGTGTTGCTCCTGTATGTACGTTTACTTGATAGACATGCCCTTGATGACAATGTAACGATCTACATGCTAAAAAGACATGGTGACACTGCAGAAATGAATTGGCATCATTGTGTAGCCAAAATGCTGCAGTTAGTGGCTCGCTGGGCAGTGAGGTGAGATCCACAGACAAACTTGGCATTACTGCACCAAACTAAAACAAACAAACAAAAAATAATACCACACTATTGAGCCACAATAAATCACTGCAGGGGAAATGACTTAACTGCTATGGCCCTGTGGTGGGGTTTAGTGTCCAGCCCAAGGACCCTTTGACATATGACCAGTAGGTGGGGATTGAGCTGCCAACCATGTGATCAGTGGAAGACCTGCTCTTTCCTCTGAGACATAAATGCACTATATGTTGAGTCACTTGTTATTTCAACAGTAGCTTCATCAAAATATCAAACAAGAGACCTGTTTGTTCTGATTCCCTGAGACAGTCGCTCATGATCTAGTAATTCGTTGCCAACGAATTTAATAATCGACTTGTTCATGACGTCATCGGGCCGTAGCGACACAGTCAGCTTAACATAGTAAAGTGATGTGAACAGTGAAAGTTACTAAAACAACATCAGAGCTGCAGTAACACAGTGACAGCTGCTCCGTCACTAAACAGCAGATCAGCTGCTTATCAGGACGTGATTTCAGTGGAACTTTCTGTTGCTGCAGCGGAAACGTTTATTAAAGATACATTTTTGAAAGCAGGATTTATTTTATTGTCTTGACTGTTAATTAGCACATGGCTAAAACAACTTCAGGTTTGATTTAAAGGCTAATAGGTAAATGAGAGGCATTGTGCCATTTTTGCGATTCATAATCCGAATAATCGATTATTCGTTTCAGTAATCGATAGATTAATCGACTATCAAAATAGTCGTTAATTGCAGCCCTACTAGTAATGCATTATCACCCTGGTACAACTGAGAGGCTCTTGTGAGAGCAGCCAAAACGTCAGCATTTGCGGAAACTAAACTCAGGAACCCATAGTGCTTCCTTCCTTTTCAAACAGAATTCCCTGTAATGTAATACAGTGGAAACCGCTTCTGGTGATCACGGTTATAGTGATCAACTGCTTAGATGTATCAAAGAGCTTGGGACAGAATCAATTTTTAGATGAAGGCTGTTGAAATAATATGCTTTTAGGAATCCAGTAGTGTGCTTACAGTGTTCATTTTGTCTCTTTATACGTGACATGGATAAAATCTGAATATTTTTTGAATACATTTGTTTTCAAACTCTGTTACCAGTTCAGCATTGATAGCCTCCAGTTTATTTTCAGGCTGTGAAAAATGTAGAAATGCACTGTAACTAGGGCTGGATGATCAAATCGAAATCACGATTAATTGAACATTTTACTTTGATTTTGATTATTGAAAGAGCGAGCAGCAGAAAGTGATGGAAAAAGCGAGTGAGTAATAAGTTGGCAGTTTCACCAACTGCTGGAAACTACTAGAAGGCGGTTAGCGCAAGCCGACACCGATCTGGAAGCTCAGCAGGACTGGACGGGGCGGGACAGTTGTATGTTTTTAAGGGGAAAGTACATGAACACAAACTGTAGGGAAAATATTACAACTGAAAATATAAACAACCGACATGGTAAAATTACATCGGTTAGAGGTTTTGAATTTCGGTTTTGAATTACGGTTTGATTACTTTTCAATTAATTGTCCAGCCTTAAGTGAAACCACTACTGATTTTACTGTATTTGTTAACAAAGCTATATTTGACATACAGTTCTGTACTGGATTAGTGATTTTACTACACAGTATGGTCATTTGAAAAGCTCTGCTGTAAATAGGGAAGCTGTCCATTTCATTACCTGTTTGTTCATGTTTTTCTATTTCAGAGAGTACAGTTTAGGGCTCTTTATGACAAATGCAATGAGATAACTTCTGTCATGAATTGGTGCTACCTAAGTTATATTGAATTGACAAATGTCTGTTTAAATAGACAAAGAAACAGAACGTTCAGTTTTAATAATAATCCTTTGCTTCTAATGATCAATGTGACCTCCAGGTTTCCCCTGTGTCCCAGTTCAGTGTAAGCCATGTCCACCCTCATCTGGGATCGTAAATGTATCATATTCTGAGTTGTAATTTGGCCCATTTGCAGTCTGTAAAAATAATAGCGATCCCCTTATCAGAAGTCAGAGCAGAACTTTAAACAACATAAAACAAACTGTCCTGAACAAGGTAATCTAACGCTGTTAGCAACTCACAATAAAGCAACCACTCCCTGTATTATTTAACCAGTCAGTCTTAATCCCTTCCTCATCCTTTGCTTGTGATTTTATGTTTGTGTGTGTGATCTTTTATGTGGAAAAAGGGGATAAAGGCATAACATATTCAGAACACCTCATTCATGTGGTTCAAAGATTTATGCTGACTGAATTCTGTCGCTACAGGCCCCGTGATTAAACAAACACTGAGATGAATCTTGCCATGGGGCTGGGTTTCTCCTGTATGGAGAAATGCCAGAGTCTCCCGTCTTTAATTGCACACCATCTATTCTAAACACGCAAACCAGATCCCTGCAGGTCACAAGCAGTGTGACAGGTACATAAGCAAATAAAATCCTCCGGGAACCTAAGGTTGACTCAAGGTTTGTACAAATAATGGGGGAGGACAGCGACTTTCTTTGCCCTCATCCCTAGTTTATTTGCTCTGTAATCCTTGCTCAAAGGGCCTGGATGCAGAGGAACAGCAGCATTAAGAAGCCGAAAGTCACACCAATGGATTAGTTTATATCATGACTTTACTCCAGCTGGAATGAGTAGCTGGAGGTTGATTGGGTTTGTTTAGCATGTGATTTATGTCAGAGCCTGAGGGACAGAGGTTGTGGACAGGGTAATGGCCACAGCCCTACTGATTGATCCTGCAGGAATGTGCCAGATCACAGATCTGATTGGAAACTTAATAATGGCTGGATCATTTGTCAGCAAGAGGACGACTGTTGACCCTGGCAGCACCAGCATGGTCACTGTGACGTTTCTCTGTATCTGTGTTATTTAGGTTACTATTATTATTCCAGTTGTGGTCATGGATATGCTGAAAGTTAATGCCAATGCAGATGGTGTTGGATAAAATGGTTTGTGTTCCGTTATTTTAATGCATTCAGTTTTGAACTGGGACAACTGCCCTGAAGCTCCCTAAAACACAGTCCTTTTCCAGGTGAAAGTGTGGTCACTCTGCAAACAAGGACTGATGCAAAGCACCTGAAACCGGGGCCATCCAGTATCATCTGTTATTATGCAGAGCTGCAGCAGCAGTTTCAGACCAGCCGTTTGTCAACAGCAGTTCTAGTCCGTCTGCGCCACTTAAGCCTCGTTTCCACTGAGTGGTGCGGTACGGTTCAGTACGCTACGGTTCGGGTCGGGTCGCTAAACCATGATCGGGGCTCGCGTTTCCACTGCCAACAGTACCCTACTTGATAGGCGTGGTGTATGCCGACATTATTTGTCAGCGGTGTTTTAAAAATGAAGCCTCTTGTGTTGTCGAGTTCCCTTGTAGCACGCGCAAGTGGCGATTCTCTGTCAACCAATCACCGTTCTGCAGTGAGTCTAGCTCCACCTTTTAGTACCGTACCACTGTGCTAGGTACCCCAACGAAAAGGTACCCAAAAGTGGTGCGGTGCGGTTCGGCTTTGGTACCATTCACAACTTTTGACAGTGGAAGCGCCAAATAATTGCGTACCGTACCGAACTGAACCGTACCGCACCACTCAGTGGAAACGAGGCTTTAGATGCAAGGAAAGGAACAGCATCAGAAGATGCCGATGTAGGTGCTGTTAAAAGTTTGACACTGCCTTGAGAAGCTGCTCTTACTGCTAAACGTCAGACTGTACGTTTGTGAGTGAGTTACAAGCTACCATGAGTTGCATTAAACAGAGAGGAACGCAGGAAGACTGACTCATTATGTACTGAGCTGCCGTCTTTGTAAAAATCTCCTACCATTGACGAGGAAGCCTAGTTTGAAACAAAACAATTTTATAGTCTGAGTAGAAACAGGGTTCTCTGCCCATCTCCCAATAAAATGTTGAATCAGGTGCTTCTCACATTCCAGAGGACAAAAGGAACTGGAGTACACCAATTAATCCACAGCTTGAAATGAATTAGACCCAGACACAAGGCAAACAATCTATTTTGGTCAGCCTAAACTGGCTGTACAATTGTTATTCGATAATTGGTTTCGCAGGGTTTCAAATCTACTGTATAATGAGTCCAAGGGAAGGAGCTGCCATAGTCGGTGTCCAAGTGTCGCACCCCTATAACCATGTCAGAAAGAAAAGAGCAAAAGAGCACAGGCCTCTTAAAGTTACAAAGGTACAAGTACAAACAGGCATCAGATAGGATCAGTTCAGTTCTTCATTTAGGCCAAAGGGCTCCGCTGCGTCCAGAGTGCGAATTCAGTCTGCCACTGTCAGACACTAGAAAAACACATAACACTGTCTGCTGGTTTGCACAAAAAAAGCTGTATATTAATGTGTGACCCAGTCCCTTTTGGATTTTACAGTCTTGCTCTGAACAGAAAGTGTAAATGATGATAAATGATCGATAAATGGATTGTCAGAAAGTAGATTTTTCCAATACAAATGCCAAATATTTGTTGTGTCCACCTTCTAAAATGTAAGGATTTGCTGCTTTACATACTTTACTCAGATTCTAGTTAATTGAATATCTTTTTTTTTAAACTTTTGGTCAGACAAAACTAGACAAGACATTACTGTGGAATCTTAAGGGTTTTTTTCTGTAAAAATGATCTAATGTTTTGTAGGTGTAACGATTAACCGATGAAACGTTGCAAACCCTGTAACATTCCTTATCTTGATGTTTTAGCCAACTATAGACCTATATCTAACCTTCCATTTATCTCTAAGGTCCTGGAGAAAGCAGTCGCCAAACAGCTGTGTGACTTTCTACATAGCAATAGTTTATTTGAGGATTTTCAGTCAGGATTTCGAGCCCATCATAGCACAGAGACAGCACTGGTGAAAATTACTAGTGATCTCCTGACTGCATCAGACAAAGGACTTGTCTCTGTATTGGTTTTATTAGATCTTAGTGCTGCATTTGATACCATTGACCATCAGATCCTATTACAGAGACTGGAACATTTCATTGGCATCAAAGGAACCGCTCTAAGCTGGTTTAAGTCCTATTTATCAGATCGATTTCAGTTTGTACATGTTAACGATGAGTCCTCCATGCATACCAAAGTTAGTCATGGAGTTCCACAAGGATCTGTGCTCGGACCAATCCTCTTCACTTTATATATGCTTCCCTTAGGCAATATTATCAGGAAACACTCCATAAACTTTCATTGTTATGCAGATGATACTCAGTTATATCTATCGATCAAGCCAGATGAAACCCATCAGTTAGCTAAGCTTCAAATGTGTCTTCAGGATGTTAAAACCTGGATGACCTGCAATTTTCTAATGTTAAACTCAGATAAAAGCGGAAGTTGTTGTTCTAGGCCCTAGGCACCTTAGTGACGCATTATCTAAAGATATAGTTTCCCTGGATGGCATCGCCTGGCCTCCAGCACCACTGTGAGAAATCTTGGAGTTATCTTTGATCAGGACATGTCGTTTAATTCTCACATTAAGCAAATTTCAAGGACCGCTTTTTTCCACCTCACGTAATATTGCAAAAATCAGGAACATCCTGTCTAAAATGATGCAGAAAAACTAGTCCATGCATTTGTTACTTCTAGACTGGATTACTGCAATTCCCTATTATCAGGCTCTTGAAAAGTCCATTAAGACTCTTCAGCTGATCCAGAATGCTGCAGCACGTGTTCTGACAGGAACCAGTAAAGAGATCATATCTCTCCTGTCTTAGCTTCTCTGCATTGGCTTCCTGTAAAATCCAGAATAGATTTTAAAATCCTTCTTCTCACATACAAAGCTCTTAATGGTCAGGCACCATCTTATCTTAAAGAGCTCATAGTACCTTACTACCCCACCAGAGCACTGCGCTCCCAGAATGCAGGATTACTTGTGGTTCCTAGAGTCTCCAAAAGTAGAATGGGAGCCAGAGCGTTCAGTTATCAGGCTCCTCTCCTGTGGAACCAGGTTCCAGTTTGGGTTCGGGAGGCAGACACCGTCTCTACATTTAAGAGTAGGCTTAAGACTTTCCTTTTTGATAAAGCTTATAGTTAGGGCTGGCTCGGGTGAGTCCTGAACCATCCCTTAGTTATGCTGCTATAGGCTAGACTGCCGGGGGATTTCCCATGATGCACTGAGCTCCTCTCTCCTCTTCTCTCTTTCTCTCTGAGTGCAACCTCATCCCATTAATGCATGTTACTAACTCGATTTTTTCTCCCTCTCCCGTGGTCGTGTGCTTCCCCCTCCTGTCCTCCCCCTCCCCTCACTTCCTGCGGGTGTTGCTGGCTCTGGAGCTGTGGAGTCTGGACCTGTTGTTGGGAGTCTCCTGCTGCCCCGTGTTCCTGCTCGGCGCCCTCTGCTGCAGTTGCAACTGCTATTACTAGTCCTATTGCTATTATTACTGTTATAATTAATATCACTAAACATTACTACAAATATCTGTACCATTTTTCATTCAGTCTATAGCACCATTACCTTTATTGTCTGTACCTCTATGTGTATACTGTGTAGGTTGCCTCCCTCTGCTCTCTCTCTCTTGCTCTCTCTCTCTCTTGCTCTCTCTCTCTCTCCCCCTCACCCCCAACCCGGTCGAGGCAGATGGCCGCCCACCCTGAGCCATGGTTCTGCTCGAGGTTTCTGCCTCTTAAAAGGAAGTTTTTCCTTGCCTCTGTCGCCTAGTGCTTGCTCTTGGTGGGAATTGTTGGGCTTCTGTAAATAACTTCAGAGTATGGTCTAGACCTGCTCTTTATGAAAAGCGCTGTGAGATAACTGTTGTTGTGATTTGGCGCTATATAAATAAAATTGAATTGAATTGAATTATCTTGTAAATGCTATAATTATATTTAAGCGGTCATGTCCACCAGCCTTGACACAGAACAAAAGCACACCGTGCTTCAGTAAAAAGCTGCTGACAGGTCCAAAATCATGTCATCACGGCCCATGTCCACAACTTGAGTTAATGTACAGTATGCCAGTGCTGGAGTGCTTTATTTATCAAATTAAATTCTCTTCCTTCCTTCCTGACACACCAAGATAAGCACTGCAGTAGACCAGCCACAACCGTAGTCTGGAGATGTCAACGAAGTGAAAGAACGTTATTTTAATGCTTTTTAAATTTAGCATTTGAAAAAAATTGCCAGCTTATCAGTCACTTTTGACTGGCTGTCCTGCCTGCTGGTCATGTGTCATCAAACAGAGGGAAATGGAAGTGAATTTGTTTTTTGTTTTTTTGTATTTCCGGCCGATAAATTCCAACGTTTTCCGAACGTTTGGTGCCCTAATTTAGTGAGAAAAGTTATTTCATTTTAGTTGTAAAATGTGAGGGTGGAAAATAGCTGGCTGCGCCCCCTACCGTTGGTTCATTTTGAATCTAGAGAGTCCCCCCGTAAGAGGTGCAGAGGCAACAAACTGTGCTCAGCTCCTGACACTGTTTGAAGGACTACTCCCACCAGCTGCTCGTGCCAGACTAATCACTGGAACATTTAATCGAAGAAACCTTTTAACCTGCTGGGCATTCTAATCAAACTGTTCATTTCAGTGCGGAAATGATTGGGAAGTGAGAGGAACTGTGGTTTCCTGCTGTTCTTTTCTTTTCCTTGTCTGTATCACAGACCTCTCTCACCAGGACTTCATGAAGTGCAGAGCTGCCCTCATTATTAAGTGTTGATGTGGTTTGGTTTCACCGGAGCTCCGTGGAGAGCAGCCTCGGCCTCCACTTCTTCCACTAACAGATCAATGGAGAAAAAATAGCCTGTGAAGAGGATACAATATCACTAACAGGAGAGAAGAGCCTCAATTAATTGAACACAAACACATTTCAGCCCCGGTGTGAGGTGTAACGCGACACTGCTCTGAATCTCAACCGCAATTTCTCAGTCAGGCGTTCGTAAGGCTTCACCTCCGACCGGACCCCCGTCTTTAGGTCCTTTTCCATTGTGACAGGTATATAATATTGTTATGCAAAATTAGTTAAGACAAATTAACCCTGATTAAACTGTCACTTGCAATGTCCTATACACAGTTTATTGTTTGGTCATTTTTCCTTGCCTTTCCATGCCTCAGATTGACAATGTGATTTCTAGCTTTAATTCTGTTAAGTAACAGAACATTTAGCGTCTAGCTAACATTTCAGTTAGGCTGGATACTAAAAAATCGATACTCGGAGCTGAAAAGTAGCGAAAGTTTGAAATCCTTCCCTGGTCAGTTTCAGAGTCACTTAGTTCCTGGTTTGAATTTTAACTTGTATTTCTCAATTTTCAGACTTTTATTCACGCTGTCGTCTTGTTTGGCTGCTTGTGTTTGTACAACTGCAGTCATATTTAGGTCTTTCATGCACTTCTGTCTGCAGGATGTCTCTGGTTTTTCAAAGCTCTCTGAGCTATGGCCTCCACTGGTTCCTTTAACAAGCTGATGAAAGAGCTGTTATTGGCTGTCAGCTCAACTTACATACAAGGTGAGACTCTGTAGCACGAGGGATGAACCTAGCAAAAGCCTTATGGTACTTTGTGACCAAACGCAAGGCTAGTGTTGGGCGCAGCATGATTACATACAAAGGGATTAGATTGGAGGGCTGTGCCTAGATTGTGGAGCTGTGGTACGTAATTGACGCTTGTGCTTAGTCTTTTTGAAATGGCAACGGCCAATGGGGAAACTCCAACACTCGACCAATTTTGTAACCTCATCACTCGCACAATAAGTCACAGACTTGAGTTGTGGAGAAACTACGATTTGAGGTGCTAAATTATTGAGATATTAACAAATGGGAGTGATGGTATGGTTACATCTAACATGTTCTGACTTAACCACTGGTGTCTGGTATGATTCTGAAGTTTGAGCAGGTTAACAAAAGTAATTCTAAAGTAATCCCTGTAACATTTAATGTTGACGTGTGATGACAGACTAGAAGGATTTTCAAGTCTTCAAGTTTGTTTGTGGGATTATTAGACCACGATGTGATGTTGAATGCTGCGTAATAGTTTAAATGAATTCCAGTATAAGAAATAAATAAAAGTAGATGAATTGTGGTAAAGAAAAGTCAAGCATGTCAGACAATGTTAACATTAATCTATGGGCATTTCTGCATCTTTAGTCTTAAATTAATTAGATTGTAATATTTCATTATATGAAATAGGTTACGCCGTCCTTATGTTATTTCCATAGAAACTTCTTTTTTTGCAGAGCTTAGTGTTACTCATTGTGTAAAAGAGTGCAGTATGGTTTTCTTTACCCTGCCTTGGCCTTTGATAACACCATCTGTTATCTTTGTCACATTCTACCTCTTTCTTTCTCACCTCCCGTCACCTGCCTGCTTTGCTTCCTTTCATTTCCTGCCAAATTCTTCTCTGTTCTCTTCACCAGATAATCGCAGTTTGTCAGTTATTTAGTATACTATGTCATTTGTGGGTGATTTTCTGTCTGTATCTTTGTGTGCAGCTGTTATGCAAAGGTCTTCATTCCAAACATGATGTTAAATCTCAATGAGACATACCTGGAGTGCATTCAAGCTCTCATATTGATTATATCTAAGTGCGAAAGTGGATCAGAAGGTGGACTTTAACTTCAGGGGAAGTGGTCGCAGCCTTGGGGAAACAGCAGGCCCCTCTTGTGCTCCCACTAATAGACTAGGTGTTGGCAGCCTTGTATGCTTTGTGACTTCCCCCTCCCTTTAACACTGAATCACCAAGGAGAAGACACAGAGATGTGAAATTGCGTGGGTGGGCTGAAAGAAAAGACACAGCCCAACGACAGGAAAAGAAAGAAATAAACCTTGTCAGATATTGTACTGTAGGAACTTTTGTATAGTGCTTACACATTGTCTGCATTCCTCAGTGCCGGTGCAGAGGGAGTACTTGAAGCATTTATTTGCAGCTTAGTCTCGCATGAGCTACCTCACACGGGGAGGCTAATGCAAGGAATTAGCTGTAATGTTCTGTTGTGAAAGTTAACAATCGAGGATGTTTGCTTAAAAGTAACAACAGCCACTTGGCTCATTAGGCGCAAGTAACCCACTGAGAAGAAGTTGGCAACATGGTGTCAGAGGGGAAACAGATGGTAGAGTGATGCATTGGCCTTCCTTGGTCAACCTAGCTAAACACATTCAAATACTGTAAAGAAAGTATGGATTTGCTTCAGTTAGTTGGATTCCGTTGAGCTCTGACTAAATGATACTCGTTATACGTTAGCTATTTTATTGCATAAATACAAACTTTTATTTATTTATTTTTTTCCCGTTCGTCAGTTCTTTATTTCCCGGAGTAGCATCACCAGCTGCCCACAGCAAACTCCAGTTATTGTGCTACTTGCTCACAGTCAATGTTTGTTACATTTGCAAGTAGGGGTGGAAGAATTAATCGATTCTTAGATGCATCGCGATGCAGACGTGAAAGATTATGAATAAATCAACGTATGTCTAAAAATCGATTATTAAAAGTTATTTATAACATAATGTAGACAGAGGCAGAACTCGTGGCAGAACTCGTGAAAGTGCCGCGCCCGGACCGTCTGTAGAGCGCACACAACAGAGAGACCAGTGTGCCCCTGTATTTGACACACCACGGCTGCAGAATGAATAACCACCCTACTAAAATGTCACACAATCATTAATATCAATGCGTAAGTGATGATTTTAACTTCCACACTGCGAGCACGAGACACTCTACGCTCTCTGCGTATCCTGTGTATGGCTGAACAAATGAGAGAAAGCGAGTGGCAGAACGTGACGCTGAATGTTAGCGGCGGGAAATATTAGCGGTAGGTTTCAGTCTGGTACTAAACGTGCAGTGTAGGTCACCGAGTGTCCGTTAATAAAAGTCTGTAGTTTCACCAACTGCTAGAAAAGTGAAGGCTGTTAGCGCTGACGTTAGTTAACACCTCCCCTGTACAAGGGCTTGCTCTCTGTCCCACGGACACTTTCACAAATCTACTAAACCCAGCTCTTTACCCAGGCATTCAATCCTGAATGACTTTTTGTTGTTGTGTAACTATGGGTAAAGCGTCCTTGGATCCCGTGAAATGCGCTAAAATATTTATTTATTTATGTAATGTTAGCTTAATTAGTAACGAAGTAATATTAATTATCAGCTGTATGTCATTCCTAACTAACCTACTAGTCAAGGGTTGAGAACATCAGGCACAAGCTTAGACTAAACTGATGTACAGCTCTGTCTTGTACACAGACTGTAGTAGGCTATATCCTAATAATTAAGTTTAGATGTCCGTTTGCAGAGGACTGTGAATGTTAAAGAAATTAACCATAGAGCTGAGGTTAATAAAGTAAATTAGGGATGCAAACTAGTCCTTTTAAGCTAATTAGGAGGTGTTTCTTTTGGATTTTTAATTTATGTGCAAATTAAATGCTTAGTAATTATCCAGGGATCCTGTATAGAAAAAGTTATGTCAAGATGCATCGATAATCGTTTTATAATCAAATCGCAGCTGTCTGAATTGTAATCGAATTGTGAGGTGCCCAGAGATTCCCACCCCTATTTGCAAGTAACTAAAGTGAAATATAATCAAAACTCAAACATCTCTTATCACTTTTTTTGGCTGAGAAAGTAGAAACTAGTGGTCTGTATGTTGTTGTTTTTTTTTCAATGGCCAGTGTCGATATTTAAAGAGCAGAGATCATCCATACATACAACATAATTCCCATTTCATGTTGTTGCTGTTTGGTTGACTCAGTGAAACACTGCCACAAGTGTCTCAGTTACTGTCCAGCCACTTATCATTATTAAAATATAAAATAACACAAGGTCAGTATTTGGGTTAAAGTGTTCAGAGCTTCAGCAAATAAAACTTTTTTTTTTATTCTTATGTGGAGTTTATGTTGGAGTCTCTGTTGTGCTGGGAGCAGGTCTTTCTTAGTGTTAGATTATGTCGAGCCTCTCGCTTTGTCAGTTGAAAATCCGACCCGGAGCCTCCAAATAGGAATAGAAATACCTGCCTTCAGAGTTAATAGCCAAACCCGGCAAGTGGATCATTTACACTGATCAGGCAATAAAAAAAGGATTCATTATAGTAGAAAAACTACATATAGCCCCTTTAAAATTCATATAATTCCATTATTCCATGCACATTACAGTTGAATGTACATATCAGTCAGGGCTGTGATGGGTTTTGATCAATTTTTTAAAATTAATTAATGGAAACACATCGGGTCATGCTGTAGATTCAGAACAGGGTACAGTGTGTCAGATAATATTAGCTTTGCTGTTTTTAGGATAGGACAAACGTTTAGACATTTAGAAATAGGATGGTGACTGAAAAAATGTACGCGAACGATGACAGCAGGATACATGAGTTATCGCACAGGGCACGAGACTCCCTTTTTTTGCACCGTGCAGGGGGTGCACGGATGCATGTATGACCCAGAAAGTGGTCGGAAAAGTCAACACCAGAAAATCAGGGTTCCTGGACAGGGAATCTTAAACTCATGGCATCCAGCTTAATATACAATGCCACTATGATTGCACTAGCTGGCACATCCTGCTATTGTAGTCCTCCCGAGCCATTGAAGATACAAAACTTCAGGTCTCCCAAAATAAATTGATCTCACTCTATGAATGCACATAGAGAGGAACCAGTTCATGCAGTTAAACTAGCTCCCTGTTGAGTCAAGAGTGACACCATTAAAACTTCATAAAAACTTCACCCAGAGAGGCTCATAGGCACAACACCAGGTCCAGTGTAGCAAATCTGATTCTGGTATCAGTTGCCAGATAAGTCAAAGTTTTTTCAGATACTCAAATGCCCAAGATTGGAATAGGGTTTTTTAATAGCATTAAAACAGACTACAAACCCACCCAGCCATGTTTAAGGTAAAACTGAAACTCTTTTAGATCAAGTACCCCTGTGAAAGCCATTCTGTAAGCAGTGTTGTAGCTCATTTAATGTGTGTATTTTAGCCTATTGTCAGAATAATGCCTGTTAATCCCCAATGTTTTTCCTGTATATTGGCGCTTTTCTGTTTTACTACACTATGTTCAATTAAAAGTACACACACACACACACACACACATCTGCAACGTCAAACTATAACAAGAAAATAAGTCCTTTGACTTTTTTGTATTATGCTTGATGCTTTTTTGTCCATATGTGCATTGGGGTCGCCGCCATTTATTGTTCTTTTTTAAAATGAATTGTTGGTTAACTTGGCTGACCATGACAGAGATGATGATGGATGTAAAAGCTTTGTGAATTTCTGTGGCGACATTTCCGTCCGAACCAGCAGTCTTCAGATATTTTGAGAATTAGTCAGCGACGTCTTACTCATTCTTCATTTATCATACTCTGGTCCTCAGATTTTGTGTTTTAGCCGGTATGTGGTTTTGTCAGGGCTGGGCACAGATGGAAACTGTTGTTTTCTGCCTTCGTCAGCAGTCGACATCGTATGCCAAACATGCACTCTTAAAAGCATTCTAAACATAGCTTTATGTGAATAACCTCCATGTATCTAAAGATATTAACTCTTTCCCAGGACCTTAAACTCCCCTCCGTAGTTATGTTGTTGCTGGGAAGCAAATCAAAACTTCATAAGTTAGAACAAAGACGATGACCGTGTCACGCGTCATCCTGTTGTGATCCAAACAGTCCCTCAGATACCATGAAGTGGGGGGGTCACCTGCACTGGGTTCGTTGCTCCTCTGTGATGAACAGCAGCCTGTCACATAGTGATGTCAGAGGCACTGCTGTGGCAGAACAGTGCTGACAGAGCCTGTCAGCCATCATGCTCATGATGACGTGGAACATGTGTAAACAGGCAGCAGAGCCTATAAGGTGACTGGCTTTCCTTGTTGGACTTCAGACCAGACGAATAGACCTACACAGTTTTCTTTCTTGATATGATAAGGAGGAGATTAAATCTAAGGTGTGAGATGTAATCTTATAGTAAAACCTTGTTTGTTTAGGTATTCTGTCTGATATTTCCCTGATAGTATTTCTACAATCTAACCAACAACTGTAAAATTTCAATCAAGGCACATTCATAGGCTTAATTTAGGTGATGAATTTTATCATTCTTTTTATTTACATTCATGCTATTATTTCCCCATCTGTTTCAGTATCATGACTGAGATACCACCACCAGTGTTGGCTTACAGATGAATAAATAGTACGGGCGCTATTAGCCACTATGTAACCTCTGTTGTGGTGGTGATGGAGAACACTGCTGATACGATAGTCTGTAAAACTGGGCTTCTTTATTGCCTTTATTCACACTGACAGGTCTAATGAGTGGTGGAGCACGTGGGTGTAATGCGTAAAGAACTCAAAGCCCTAAATGGCTAAATGACCTCTAAAGGATAGGGCTGTTGTTCAGTAGCCATGACACTTGGACAACACATTTAACTCCACTGGAATCATGATTACTGAATCAACCTGCTCTGGTGATAAAATGTTCTGAGTTTTTAGCCTCACTAACTAGCTAGCAAGCATGTTGACTTAGTCTGTATAGTGTGCAGCTTTTTCTGTACAATTTGTCAACTGTACAAAAGCTAGAACTTAAAATGAAATTTAATTGATGAGCCCTACTGTTGCGAGTTACAGAGTACCATATCTCTAGAGAATGACAGAGGTGGGGTCAGTATCTGAGTCTTATGTAGATGGAGATAAGTCCTATCTGTGTTGCTGCAGCTAGAAGTAGTTGCTAAAGGTCCAAGGTGACAAAGTTTTTGATGACTTAGTTACCCACTGTTATTTCCAACATTTTTTTTTTTATCCAGGTCAGGTTAGCCTAATAAGAAACTTAGACTTGACTGAATGTGGTTTGCACTGTTGTGCACTGACCAGCTGTGGCTTGCTCTTGTCCTTCACCCCCTGCTCTCCCACCCAGGTCATTTATTTCAGGAATAAACTGCACTAAAGCATAATTTATACTTCTGCGTCGAATCCACGGCTATGGGGCTACGCAGAGGCTACACCGTTTCCTGACGTGCACCTCCTCAAAAATGTAACTACACGTCAAGTTGACACGGACCATAAGCACTGTGATTGGTCGGCTGGGTAACCTCGCAATGCCTCCGAGCCGACAGGAAGTACCCCGTGCTTTGAAGTTTTACTAGCGGCTAAAATGGCAGCTGTAACACAGTGAATCAATATATTTTACCGTCGCAACCCGAGCGAAATGACTAGTTTCGCTATCAGAATGTGATCCATTCGGTCGGTCACATTTGAAAAGGCTACACCAGCCGCACGTTTACAATTTTACCCCCATTTACATTAGTGGAGGGCTAAACCGGAAGTTAGCCTGCTCGGCCGTCAAAAGTCAACACAGTGGACGCTGTAGCGCTACTGCCGACTAGTGTTTGGGGGTGTAATCGCAGAATGACGGACACACCTACGCACAAATATAAATTCATGGCTACATGCATAGCCTACGGTCTAGGTATGCACATAGAACCCTACGCAGGAGTATAAATGGGCCTTTAGCCTGCAGTTTGTTGAATTTATGTGTGGGGATTGTATGTGTAGGGATATGTCTGTGTTTATGTGTGTGTGTGTTTAGTATGCAAACTTACACATTTCCCTATGCACAGAATGGCTTTGTGTGCATGCCTATGTTAAAATTAGAGGCTGAAGCCTAAACGTCATAGATGTATACCTGATAGTCAAAACCGGACTGATGTCTATCAAGATGGAAAATGGAGCTGTCCTTTGTGAAATGCAAATATCCGTTAGACATTCTGTCTCTTGTCAAAGAGTTAAGTCATTTGTGTTTCAGTGGGCAATATGGAACTCTCCATTAAAAAAAACATCTGTGACTGGTCCTTAGTGATTCAAGGCTCTCTGCAATGTAAAACTGCGCAGTAATGTTGGCCCGTCAAATAAAGAGAATGTGGTGATCACTGATCAACCTGACAGATTTCTCATCTGTAGGTTGTTGTTCCAAGATACGTTTGATGTGCACACGATATCGACAGTGGAGTTATTTTAAACTAACTGTGCTTTTTCTGTTTTGTGCCACAATCCAGGCCTCATGGAGCTGGGGACTCGACGCCTGCTGTGCACCAGGGAGCTTGATCCATGCCCGGTTCCCAGGAAACAACCATAAAGGGTGGGAACCTTACTTACCCTTCAGTTCCTTTTTCCCACCCCTTCCCCTAAATTGCCCCTGTGGTGATATCGTCCTCTCCCACCTGTGGCCTGCAACATGATCGGCAAGCTGAAGCAGAACTTGCTGGTGGCCTGTCTGGTTATCAGCTCGGTCACTGTCTTCTACCTGGGCCGCCATGCCATGGAGTGCCACCATCGCATTGAGGAGCGCATCCAGCCGGGTGGGATCCTGCCTCTGTCAGCGCTGGGAGGGAGCATGCGGACCACCTTACGGACAGGCCAGAATCTCAGCACCCCTTTTGTTTACAACAAAGACATGCCACTCATCTTCATTGGTGGGGTGCCCCGCAGTGGGACCACGCTAATGCGAGCAATGCTGGACGCCCACCCTGAGGTGCGCTGTGGCGAAGAAACCCGTGTCATCCCACGAATTCTGGCCATGAAGCAGATGTGGAGCCGCTCGGGCCGGGAGAAGATGCGCCTGGACGAGGCCGGTGTGACAGATGAGGTGCTGGACGCCGCCATGCAGGCCTTCCTGCTGGAAATCATCGTCAAACATGGAGAACCTGCCAACTTTCTCTGCAACAAGGACCCTTTTGCGCTAAAGTCGCTGTCCTACCTGGCCAAGATCTTTCCCCGTGCCAAGTTTGTACTCATGATTCGTGATGGCCGGGCTTCAGTCCATTCCATGATCTCACGGAAGGTGACTATTGCCGGCTTTGACCTGGGCAGCTATCGTGACTGCCTGACCAAGTGGAATCGGGCCATAGAGACCATGTACACTCAGTGCCTGGAGGCATCAGACAAATGCCTACCTGTGCACTACGAACAGTTGGTCCTCCATCCTGAGAAATGGATGAGGACACTGCTGAAATTTCTTGACATTCCCTGGAATGTTGCTGTCCTCCACCATGAGGAGCTCATTGGGAAAGCTGGAGGAGTGTCCCTCTCCAAGTAAGTAATGCTGGCAGCAACAACCAAATTTCCTTGGTCCTCTCCCAAACTTTGAAAAGTATTTGTTGCAGCAAGGCACCAATGGACCTTCACCGTGCCTTGTGTTTTGATGATAGTTTAAATCTTATAGGTGAAGATAGATTGTAGAAGGAAGACAATCATCAGTGTTATTAGATGGAATCTGTAGTCCGTTTTAGTTTAGTTTAACTTCTACATCTTATTGTTGACACTGTAATTGTAGTGATTGCAGCCACAGAGTAAAACGTCACTCAGGTCAATGTGTCTTTGATCCCTCTTGTTTGTAGCTCTGGGAAAGACTCGTCCATGTTGTTACATCCAGGCAGCAGAACTCTTTAATTTCAGGGTAATTACAACATAGGTTGGGATGCATTTCAAGAATAGATTATTTTTTTAAAACTGCTCCCTCAAACTGAAATAGCTTCATTGTGTTTTTGTCGTTTCTTGTTTGTTGTATTAAGTTGTATGTTATGTGGAGCGCGAAGGCTCTGAATTTTCATTGGGAGGTAAGTGACAGTAATTACAGTACACAAATGCGGCGTTTGGCGGTACGTTGGTGTTTACTACATTGCCAGACAGCGTTTGTGTTGGATAATGACATTCTTTCTGTAACACTCGTTGATGTTTTGCTTTGTCACTGAATATTTTGTTCGTACGCCCCTTGGCTTTACGGAGAATACTGCTACAACGTGTTGAGCCTCTGCGGGGGCCTGTGCCACTGTGTCTCGCAAGAGTATAAACAAAAATTTAGGTTTGGGTGTGGTAGGTGCTTTGTAAAATGGGGATCAGTTGCCTCTTGTCTGTACCACTGTATGTTTAAACTAAACTTATAGGCCATTTAGGTACTTCCATCAAAGCTAGCAGTGAGGACGCACTGAATCACCATCCATCACTGTGTCAGGCTGTGACTCATTTGCAATCTTTTTTTTTTTTTTTTCTTTCCCAGAGGTTCCTTGACCTCTTGGACACTTTTTGGAATGCAGTTACAGGAAGCTGTCGGATATCTCTGCGATAACAAATCTATCCATGTTGATGCTGATAGTAAGCATGAATTTCTACAGAGGCTTCATTTTTACTAGATGCTTCCCTACAGCAGCAGATTCATTAGATACGTTTTTGCAGACGTAACAGTGGTTAATTCAGTATTTGCCGTTTTATAAGAAGTGATTTGTGCCAGCCTCACGAGCACCACGTGGTACACTTAGCTTTGATTACTTTGTCTGGAGGGGAGATGAAGTATGGATTAGCTGCTAACCTGGAGAAAAAGGACATGTAGGTAGCAGTGCGTCAAGTAGTAGATATCAATTTCTGTTTAATCTTCAGTTCCTGTGGGCCTTGAAAATAAGCACGCACCTCTGGCATTGACAGATTTCCTCCCCATGTTTTCACAAAGCCTCCAGACTTTCCATCATTACATTTCATTTGGAAATTAAACATCCTACTGCAGCGCACAGCAAGGAACCTACTCATTAGTCTAAAACACTTGAGAATACGTCAGTACTGTACTGTAAGCAGGTTTTCCTAATGGCCCTGCCTGGTGTCAGAGTTGTTTTGGTTTCAGTGATTTGGGAGGTTGGCTTCGGGAAATTGCTGAGGAAATAGTGAAGGGGTGCAGCCCCAGTCCTCCTCCCTTTTATAGCCCCCCGGCCCCCTCCCGCTGCCACCCTTTTCCTGCCACGTAGCACCAGAACACACTCCATATCCTCGGGAGACATTTGGGTCACAAGTAGTTCTTGTCTGCATTTCTAATTGGCTACATGTTCCATTTCTCTTTCCTTCTGTTTAACTTCCTTTGCGTTTCATGACTTTCATCTGTTTTACTATGAAAAAAAATAACAAAAAGAAGAAAGGGGTGATAATTTAGAGCAGGGGTTAGTGATCAAGTTCACTTGTGGGCCAGATTTTTTCACCAGTGTTAAATGGGGGTTCATTATAAACTGAATCTTGAATATTTGGAATGCTGGTTAGACTTGTAATTTCTGAATTTTGTTAATACCTAACAGTCAAAGAAATTGTCTGCAGATCAATTGAGAATGATGACAATTATTAGTTGTAATCCTAAAATCAAGTACTGAAGTGTATTTTTACAATTCGAGTCTATTTTCTTCTGTTTTAATGTGTGGAACTACAGTGATTGGGACGCTTCCAAAAAACGGGTGACGTACATTCACTCGTGTCCTGAATAGACACAGACGGAGCACAGAAGGGACTAAACCTGTGAAATGGAAAAATGTATCTGTTTTATTTACATGAAGCGATTTAAAGAAAATCTTTTGTGTTATTCATCTTATTAGACCTCAAACACAACGACTTCAGAATGAGGCGTAGGAGCCTTGGTTTGCATGTTTCTCTTCCTATCATGTTAGTAGGTAGATATTTAGTTGAATTTACATGAGCCTTGTGTTTACATTTTCATCTTCTATCTAGATTTGTGAAACTATAAAAGGAGAAATTTCCGCTTTCATCAGGGGCCCAAATATTTTTGTTGGAGGGCGGGATTTGACTCATGGGACACAATTTGCCCAAGTGATGTGGAGGATGCGCAGGATGCTCAAGTTCAGTTAACTGCTTTTTCACAAAAGCATCAAGCACAAACATTCAAGTGATTTAGATAAAGAAATACGACAAAAGCTAACGTTGATACATAACTACAGGATAAATCATTCATCCTTATAGAGAATGTTATTTTTTCTAGCCCTTCTCGAATGACGTCAAAGCCCTGAGATTCTCTCTCAAGGACTCTTCAGCAGTGCTGATTCTTGCTGACATGAGTTTGAACCTTCTGGTTGTGGTTGAAGGTATGGCCCTTTAGTCTAGAAAAGATGGACTAGAGTCATAAACCTCTTCATAATGGCAGTATTCAGGCAATAAAGCTTAAGCACATTGAGTCAGTTCATAATTTTAACTCTTTATGCTACATAACATTTTAAGCCCAAGTTACTGACCTTGAGAATTTTCTTAAGGTTTACACATTGACCTCTAACCTGGAAGCGGTCGCCTTCCTTTTATGGTTGTAGATGAGGTCATGGGAAAGGAAGAGGGCCAAAGAATGAGCTAGACAAGGATCTGGCAAATGTAGCCAGATCCACTGCCACCACAAATCTAGTAAAACCCTGGAGTTAAAGATATGTGTAGCCAATGAGCTTCCTCGGCTCCTTCCATTTTATGATTTCCTTCTTTTTCATTACTGTATTTGAGATCACTTTAGTTCTCTTTGTCACAGCCCTGCTCACTCTAAATATTTTGACGGTCAAGCTACAGAAACATTCTGCTCGGTTTATAACAACTTGTACTCATCATAACCTGATCTTTGACAAGATATCATAGAATTTAGCGCATGGCCGGTGTGCGTCAGCAGTTCACACTCGTCTATTGTTTACCGACGCAGTAGACACGGTATCATGAGTCATCCTCCTTTGTTTGGTAAGATGTAAATGATTAGTGTTGACTGGTCCATTGTGCTAAAGGTTTGAACAATCGGCCATCTGAAAAGTCTTTGGCTTGGCACATTGAATGTTTCTTTTATTAGAATGCACTGTTGTCTACTGTGTTTTGTCCACCTAAGCTCTCATAATCATTGCCAAAGAACGCGGTACAAAACATTCAGGAAGAGCTTCTCATATTTAGCCGGTGCTGACTGTTGTTTTCGCTGGTAAAACTGACAACATTAAACTTGACAAACGTTAAATTTGTCTTTTGTCTGGTTAAAGTTCCACTCTCTAAAACCACTCTACAACCACAAAGGGACTGAGTTTTTTTTGTAGTTCACACACAACTCCAACAGAGTGAGCAGTCTTTTCTTGTTTCATTCATAAATCAATAATTTAAGCTTTATCAGCTTTATTGTTTTGACCCAGGACCTCTAATATTTAGTTCAGGTTGATCTTGATAAATAAGGTGTGCCAAATTTAATAGGCTACAGCTCTTATTTCAGTGTTTCAGATATTTATCATAATTTTAGTAAATACACTGTATAAGTACAGTATATATGTATAAGACATAAGTATTGGATCGGACTTTGAATGTGACATGAAAGGGCTTAGTGGGAATGGGGGGAAAATATATTATAAAATATTACATAAGAATTAGTGAGATAGGTGAGATTACTGCTAGCTTCTGTCATGACCTGACTTTTAGATTTAGGATTAATCCATATACCAACCACGAAGCAAAATAAACATCTTTAATCTTTTGTAACTACAAGATAAATCCTGTTCAACAAGCTGAAAAACTCAAAAGGTCATCTTAAAATACTCAGACGTGTTGTGGTTCGAGCTGAGATACTATGGAGGCTCACAAGTGCTCTTCAGCCATGTTCCTACAACACTGGACTGCTACGACTCAGTGGTAAGGACCCTTTGTTTCTCAGAAGAGTCACAACGTCCTTGTCTCTTATAACACTCAGTTGTGTCCAGACATGGGAAAATCATCTGTGTTTGAATAAAACAGAGGTTGTGTGTTTTAACATTTTTTCCTGTCGCTACTATGGAATTCTACATCGCTTGAAATAGAAAAACAAATGTGAGGCCAAAATGTACTAATGTCTGCAGAGGGATGGAAACTGATAAGAGCTCTTTGGGGTCCAGATGCAGATCTGTGCTCATTTAGTGCACACGTCACCCCTCCACAAATTGATTCCCATCAAATATTAATGAATGTGGACCTTTACCAGAGCCCTCTGAGCTGAGACATGGAGACACTGCTTTGTCCTGCATGTCTAAATCAACCAGTCCACTGTTAACCGGTAAGACCAGAGTTCAGCAGTGACTTTCAGGCCAAAACACAGTCACGGTTGGATTTACCTACACACGATGAATAATTCCCAGTCTCTTCCTCACAGTGAGAAATACAGCTTATTAATTACTGGTATTGGATCGGAACTCTGCATTGGCCGATACCCAAAGCCCAGGCATCTGTACCGGGACTGAAAAAGTCAGATTGGTTCATCCCTATTATTTGTCCTGACATCGTGTGACTGACGCTTTGGATTAACTTAACCGTTTTTCTGTAAATTGATTTACAACAATTTGTACAGCTGTGTGAGTTTCATCAACGCATCATGCCATTTTTGCGGCGATCGTGATGGTAAATTTTTGTGGTTTGGGCACAGGAAGATGACCTCCCCATTCTTAATCGTAATCTTTAAAAGCTCTGATTGGCCTATACCCTTTCTCCAAGCAATGAAGTATAATGAACTGTAAAAAATGCCCACCACAGAACCACTAAACTACAGTGCTTTTATAACTTGTGAATAGGATGAGAGAGACAAAAAAGGTAAAGACACAAAGGAAGTAAATATGCAACATCAAATGAATTTTAAAACATGGAGCTGTGTATTGAAGACTTGAGACTGTATTAAGACCCAGGGGCCCTTTCACAAAAGCAATTTGCCAGCACTGATCACAAATAGTGTCAGCAACTGACAGTCTCTCACACACAGGGCTGGGTGATTTCGCCACAAATGGTTATCATGACAAAAAAAATCATATAGGTTGATTTCAGATCATATAATAATATACTGTATAAGTTAAAAGGCTGATTTTTGCTCCTGAGTGAAAGTCGAAGAATCCAAACAGTTAATTGTAGTTTTAAACTGTTCTCTAATGTCAGAACATGAGAAACGCCTGCCAAACACTGGATCATTTCACAAATCCAAGCTAGAACATTAAAAATGAAAAAAATACTTTTTCACCAAATATGCATGAGTTAAATGAAGTAAAATCTGCTTTTCAGTATTTATTTCTCAACAAAACAAATATTTTAATAGATAAATTAAATGCTGAAGTCAAACATGTATTGAACATATTTATATATCACAAAAATGATTATCTGTTTATTGCCCAGTCCTACTCACAAAATTGCAAATAAGTGTGTCCTACAGTCTTCTCTCATGCTCGTGCATTGGATAAATATGTAAAAACTAACATGAGAGAAAATTACTTCATGTTGTAAGTCACTGCTTGCATGTTGCAACATCGCTGGAACGGGCCCCTGAACAGGAAATCGCACGTTTGCCAAACTCTGTATCTTCAATTTTTGTTCTGTATGTGACTTCAAGATAAATTTCTTTTATCTTTCGTTTATTTCTTGAACGAACACCCCCTCATGTCAGTCCCTGACGAGCTCGTATAAACTAGAACTTAATGCATTTCTCCAAGTGTCTGTACTTCGTGTTTATATCATCTTCATGTCTGCTATCACAGGCTTTGGTCATACCTCTCCCCTAAATGGGCCCTGATACAATTTGATGTAAGAGGAGGCCAGCCACAAGTAGCCTTCAGGGCAGCACAGCTACCTTTTACCATTATAAACATTTTGCCCTACCTCCTCTCAAGTACTTTGCCCACAGTACATTAAAGTCAACCCCCATGACACCCGGCAGAAAATGCCTCTCGCCCTCTACTACCACCCGCACTCTTTGCTCTCCACCATCCCTCGGCTTCGGGTCTCTATCTGCATGAAAATCTCAATCAGTGAGCAGGCAGGCCCCAGAGCGGGACCTCGTCTTAGCATTAACATCAATTACCTGGCCCTGATTTAGTGGAGGGCCCTGCCTTGCTGAGCGACTTACTCCATTACTTATCCCAGAACAGGGAGCCATTCCACCCCTCCTCTCTAACTCCCCATTCTATTTGTGATCTTGATGCCTCTATCTGATTCTCTCTCGTATCAGCCATTGGTGATACAGAACACCACCTTGGGTTAAGGAGGCGCAGCAATGAATAATTGACAAGCTGGAGGCCATTAAGAGCATCAGCCTGAAGGGAAGTGGTCACGTGACGGACAGAAAGGTTTTTTTGTCACATCACATTTAATGCTGAGAGGAAGAATGTGTGTGTCACTTGTTCAGCTGTATGGGTGCAAATGATTTCAGACTGAACCGATAGATATTTATATACATTGATTGCAAGGGCGGATATTTCATGTCACTATTGGTGGGGAAAATAAAATCTTATCCCAGTTGGGTGGCGACAACGAAACAATCTGTCTCCCTGTTCTCCTCCTATGTCTATATATTGACTGAGCCATTTTGGAATGCATGTAGCATGCTAGCGTTGTAGTACTTGAGACCGGTCTTAAAACCACATTTTGATGGTCTTGGTCTCATCTCAGACTCGACCACGTTTGTACTTGGTCCTTTCTCCTTAATTTAGATGCAAAACCTATTGCTTCAAATGCAACCAGTAACCCTATTTAAAATGTGTTGTTCCCGTTAACAAGTGTCACCTGTAATGGTAAGTATGGAAAAGGAGTGTTAAATAAAGACGCTTACGTTGATTTTAGATCTTAGTGTTTGTGTCGGTGCTTTAATGAGAATGTGGATCTTTCAGAACAATTTGAGAAGCATGTGATGTCATTCCACATTTATTGTGCGTTATGTAATGTGGGGAACTGGTCTTGATTAGGTCTTTGTCTCGACTTGGTCTCAGCCCCTAAAAGTCTTGGTCTTATCTCGGTAAACTCTGGTATTCGACTCGACTTCTCAGTTTGGGCGGTCTTGACTACAGCACTAGAGCGCATACACATTCACCTACAGAGCGTGATCATTCAAAATTAGGTGTTCGTTCAGCATTTATTGGAAATTCTGTTTAGGTTGTTAATCTTGCACCACTTTGATCAAGACGGTCACTAGTTGGCTATGTTGATGCTGCTCTTTCAGTTTAGCTGGTGAGTGAACCTTTACTGATCAGGACTCCTGACCCATGAGTACCATTTTACCATACCATACCATAGTGTTACTATGGACTGGTGGTTCCCCACCTTTTTGTCTAGTGACCTATTATGTCTACTTCAAAGTCTTGTTATGGCGTAGTGCATCAGGGTGAACAGGAGTTGTAGTCAGTTTGACAAAAATATGTATTTTTCTTTCTGAGGTTCTTTAATTTGAAGGATTTTCAGATTCCTGAAAATAGGAAGGAACTCACTATTTCAAAATAAAAATAGAATAACAAATATAAATATTTCTTTCGGGTTGGCGATGGCGCAATGGATAAGACTATGCCTTTAGTGTGAGAGACCCGGGTTCAATCCCACACTGTGACCCATCCATCATTGTGTCCCTGAGCAAGACACTTAACCCCTAGTTGCTCCAGAGGTGTGCAACCTCTGACATAAATTGCAATTGTAAGTCGCTTTGGATAAAAGCGTCAGCTAAATGAATAAATGTAATGTATCTCTTTTAATTGTCTTGTGGCCCCCTTAAAGGCTCCCTTGCCCCAATCTGGGAACCACTGCCATGGACAATGCATCTCCCAAACTGTTCACAGCTCTTTCAGAAAGCTCAGATGTTCATGATATAGATTTTATCTATAGGATAAACTGACTAGGAACCATACAAGAGGAGAATGTGTGGTGAGTTTGTGTGTGTGTGTGTGTGTGTGTGTGTGTTAGATGAGGATCTCTACACACCAACATGATGGTGAAGCTGCGTTCTCTACTCTCAGTCTTTGTCTTTATCAGTTTATGTTCCACGTCAACACTTAGCAGCCTCTTGGGTCTTGATGGAGTTACCTAAAGTGATTCCCTACCCATTTGTTGCAGAGTGGATATTTGGATCATGGCCCGACTCTTAGAAACCATCTACACCGTCCTCCCGAGATGACAAAACCAGCTTACTCTATTAATCATGCAGGAGACTATACCCCTACAGTGTAAAGATTCAATTGCAAAGTAAATGGATTAGAGGAAAGTAAATTGCCATATTGAGGTATAGAGTCGGACAGGAAACGTAGGCAGTGTTGCCCGTATATAGACTGTACTTGGGCATGCTGCACAGGTATATTAATGGCTAATCCAGTTAAGCATTTTGCAGAGGAACAGAAGGAGATGTTATCTGGTATTACATTAAAGGCGTGATATGAAGTTTTCAGCGGCCTCTAGCGGTTTGAACTCATGAGAGAGCATAATGTGAAACGCAAGCACTTTCATACAGAGAAATATGTTGTGTGTAAAAAAAAGTGTTTGCTTGAGCCTGTTAAATTAACTATTTTTCAATTCAAACCATCCCATAGTCAGACTGGCCATCAGAAACACCGGGAGAAATCGCTGTGTGGGCCACATGAGAGCCAGTTAGCCAAAAACGAGCGAGAGGCTAAAGTCACAGTTGAGCTCACTGCCCTCATGTGAGCCGTTGTTTGAGGAAAACCCGGTCAAGCCAGCAGATGTATTTCAGCATTTCTTTCTCACATTTTATGTACCACTTAAAGACATTAAAATACACATCATAGATAACATAATTCTTTATATGCATCCATCCATCCATTCATTATCTATACCTGCCTGTCCCTGCTGGGTTGCGGAGGACATGAACCAATCCCAGCTGACAGTGGGTGAAAAGCGGCCCTGACCTAGACAGGTCACCAGGCTATCACAGGGTACATAGAAACAAACAACCATTCACATTTACATTCAGGGTCACTAAGGGCAATTTATAGTCGCCATTTAATGTGCATGTCTTTGGCGGTGGAAGAAAGCTGGAACACCGGGAGAGAACCCTCGCAGTCACAGAGAGATCATGCACACAGAAAGGCCTGGGAAAACCAAGGTTCAAACCCCAAGTCAAGTCTCCCAGCTGACTTTAAATTGAAAATAGGCTACTGTTTACTGGAATTTCCAGATCTGGATAAATAGAAACCACATTGGAGGCCATTGTGGACCTTTTAATGGTTTCATACTGTTGGATACACCTTCTGTGTGTCTAAATACCTTTCTGTACAGTATATTGTGTCAGAGTGCAGTGTTTCCCATAGGATTTTAACAAACTTTGGTGGGGTGCCCTCTCTAAACGAAATTTTAAAGTTAAGGCGTTGCTAGCTTAATTGCCTTCTCACAAACGAGTGACAGAAACAGACAGTTAATGTTACCGTAGTTACTTCATTAGAAAAGTTGTTGTCTCGAGTCGGATGCCAAAGTGTGCGAGCATGTCAGCTTACAGTAACGCGGGGCAGCGGCGCAAAACACATTAGAGGTCTGAAATATTATTGAGATTATATGAGATGTGTAAAAATATTTTCGGTTCATTTTGAAACTATGGCAGAGCAAATTAGACCGTGGCGGGCCGCCATGGTCTCATTAATAAATGGGATACACTGGGGTTGTAGTGTTGTGTAAAGTTTAGGTCTTATTTTACTTTTTTTTCCCTTTAACATGCACTATAAACTGTACCACCTTTTAAAGATATAACTGCATTTCTACATTATGTCCAGTAGTCTAATTTGCCACAAGTGGAATCCAAATACGTTATTTAAAACGGAGTATATATTTCAGTAGGGCTGGACAATACTGCCAAAAATGTTATCACGATAAAAAGTTTCAGGTCTTTCGATAGCGATAATTATCACGATAAGTATCAAATTTTTATTTCCTTAGAGTTTAAAGGCTGATTTTTTGCTCCTGAGTGAAAGCTGACGAAACCTGATGGTTAACTGTGGTTTAAACTCTTCTTAATGGTCAGAACATGACAAACACTTGAGTGGATCACTTCACAAATCTGAGGTAGAACATTCAAAACAATTACGATAAATTCTTTGTCAACAAAGATACACGAGTAAAAAAAGTCCTTTTTCCTCAACAAAGCAAACATCTTAATAAAAAAATCCAAATTTGTGTATGATTCAAGTGAATACAATTTAACATTTATTGAAAATTTATTGAACATTTGTTATATTGTTATTGAAAAAAATTATATTGCGATACTTATTATTGTTTTATTGTCCAGCCCTGTATTTCAGAATGCAGTCAGTGCAGTTTTGTTACACACAATCTGAGTAAATATGGCATTTAGAGCTTGTATATTATCTAAACGTGGTTCAGTACGTGTTTGACTGCCAGATCCAAGTCAGTTGCAAAGCTTTATTGTGCTAATGGTATCTACTAATAGGACATTATCAGGGTGCCCCTTAGGACTGTAAGTTTGCTAATTTAAAGAGTGCGCTCATCGTCATCATCATATATCTGACATGAAATACCTCCTGCTGGTAAGTGGTGGTAAACTTTGGTCATTTCAGAAACAAAATGCTGCAGTCCAGCAGCTCCAATCCCCTAGCTTTTTGAATCTTTAATTATAGGCAATGAATAATTTACCTCGGTACGACATAATGGTGGATTCCTTAAAAAACAGAACACCCACGGTTGATGGAGGAAAAGGACGGGTGGAGCATTATTCATCTTCACTTAGAAACATTGGAGGTTTTAATTTAACTATCAAGAAGCCTGAATTTATTTAAAAACTAACACGTGTCTTTGATTCTGTAGCTTTGTCTAAAATCATGATTAATCTTGTACAGATTCAGTATTTTCCATTTGGCATAGTCAGTGTGATTAAACTAATTAGCTAAGCTCAAGGAGACTATGCCCGGTCCATATGTGTGCTACTGAGCCAGACTGAGCATGGATGGTAAATCATGTGAAATGTGATGCATGTTGACAGATGACTTAACTAATATAATGAAAGTCATTTTTTTCCAGCATATTTAAGAGCAGCCTGCTGAGAGAGGGAGGAAGGAATCTTTAATAGTGTCTCATGATCCAATTACAGCCAATTAGATGCTCAGAGTTAACTGAACTGAGAGATGGACTGGTCTGTTGTAAACTGCCATTTGGGGACACGCTGAGCTAACCTTTGTGACATGTGATAACAAGTACCACAAGCTGAAACAAGCATTTTTCTTGTTCTGTTGTTAGAGTGGAGAGGTCAACAGACCAGGTCATCAAGCCTGTCAATGTGGAGGCCTTGTCCAAGTGGGTGGGGAAGATCCCAGCTGACGTGGTGAGGGACATGGCCGTCATCGCCCCCATGCTGTCAAGACTGGGCTATGACCCCCACGCCAACCCTCCCAACTACGGCCGACCCGACCCCAAAGTCCTGGACAACACCAGAAGGGTGAGTACTGACCAGAACATTAACATAGGTTTTTTTTTCCTATGTTCATCATTTCCCAATGTATCAGATTCTATGTCCAGTAGGCTGCTTGTCATGAGGAGTATTACTTAGCCTGTGAAAACAGTTGTATAATGTCTTCTGTGGCTAACCCTGATAGCATCACTATGAGATCCGTAGGTATCTCAGCTTGGGCTTGGAGACTACAAATTTATCACAGAAAGCCTGTGTTACACACTGGGAGTGTGAAGTTTGAAAGACTTGGGATTAACAGTAGGGCTGAACATAATTGCATTTGCGATATCGCGATGTAATAAAACCAGATTTTCTAATCGCCAAGGCTGCGATTACACTCTAGTCACATGACACCAAAGAATAAAGCAATCTGCAGACGAAGCATCAGCTTCGCACATGTAACGCTGTACCTTGACTTGTGTTTTTTATAATGGTCCATAAGCTTGACTGAAGAATGAAAGTAGCACCTACCACCGCTGGTAACTTGATGGTGGTGGTGGGTGAAATCTTTAGGCCATCTGCTGCTTTGATGGACAGAAAAAATGCACAACAGACACACAGCCACCAGTCAGCTCAGGAAATATCTGTGAAACGGCGTTTCAAACTAAACGCACAAGTCTGAAAGAGGCCCAGTCTGTCCTGAGTTACAGCCTGCTTAAAGCCTGCGCGCTGCTCACCAGCATCGGAGGCTACGGGGGAACTCTGGTGTTGTCCGAGAATTACTAAGCGTTTATTAAACACGAAAGGTGTCACTTGGTTTTATGTTCGTTGGCCAACTTTTGAATTGAACCTCAAACTGAGTATTTTTTGTTTGCTTACTGGGATAAGGACACATATGAACTATGGGTTTTGTATGAACTTAGTTTTTTCTTGTGGTCTGTAGGTAGGCCTACCTGATGATATTATATCATAATTTTTAATGCCGTGACTTTACTTAAATTATCTTTCTCATATCATTATATTTTGAAACTTCTTCTTCACCATTGCTCATAATAATAATAATTCATGCATCACCTAATTTCATCATAACACATTCCTGACTCACAAGAACAGTGAATGTTTAATCTGTCTAAAATTGTGTTTGTAGTACTATACATGCATATTAAATCGCAGTTGCAATGTTGGTTAAAAAAAAAAAAAAATCGCAATTAGATTATTTTCCAGAATCTTTCAGCCCTATTCAACAGGCAGGGTGGGTCAACTGAAGAGACACTATCGAAGTTGGGTTATTATGCAAGTAAAAGTAAGGATAACTTGGCCTGTGATACATACCTTCTTTTTTTAATCTGCCTCTTTTGAGTCCCCTAACTTCAGAAAGTGGTAGTGCTGCTTATTTATCTACATTGTATTTCAAGAGGCCTTGATTATGGGATGTTCTGGATTGCAACAGCATCACTAACACAATGAAGGTTGAACGTTTTGCCTGAATTAATGCATCACTTCCTTTTTTGATAAACTGTACTGGTACAGTATACAATAGCTACTTTTATTTACTCTTATTGTTACTGTACTATGGTAACTACTACTTCTGCTAATATTGCAGTTTACTTTATGTGATATCCATTAAGAGGACGCTTTTGTCCAAAGTTTCCATCTGGTTTTTTTCTTAAAGACAATTTGACATGTGGGCAGGAGGATCCAGAGTTTGAACCAACACCCGTTTGATTAATGGTCCTACCCACTCTTAACATTACATAAACTTTGTGCCTGTGCATGGCCACGGTCGTCTTTGCTTCGGCAGTGATGTCCTTGCCAGACATCAAACCCTTCTCATATCTTGGGAAGCCATCTGCTATTTTTAGAACAGAATATGTTTTATTAAATCCTTTCCTCAAGCTGAGCTGTTCGTTGACAAGCTCTACAGCTCCTCTCTTTTGGTTGCATAGTGTATGTCTGAGCTAGGGGACAGCACTAATTTAGAGATTGTTAAATTACTGTAAATCATCAGACTGAGCCGAAAACAAGTTCTGTTTTTGTGCCGTTCAGGTGGCTTCATGACGCGCTACATAAAAATGAAGGCTAAAGCACCTTTTATAAGACTACCGCAGCGCATCATCCCACCCAGATGTAAAACAGAGCGCTTCAGATACTCATTTGTTTTTGTTTGAGACAGTGTAGCACTATTTGTTTAAGTGGGACCACTGACATGGTACTGTATTATAGGCGTCTTTGATATAAGTTTTTAAAAAGTTTAAATATGTTTTAATATGAGTTGTTTAAAGTTGGATTAGCAGCTCAGTAGTGATAGACTGAAGAATGTTGGTCCATTGACTATTGACCGACCAACAGCATGTTTTTCATGTTTGACCTTTCACCTGTTGGACTGCTGTCCAAACATTTCTGGCTGATTTGTTGCTCCCAAGCACAAAGCCTGGAACTCTTTCCAGGTATCTGGGTATTTTCCTAAAACATCTGGTCTGGTCAGCCATAGTTCGTTACTGTCCACACCTAATACTTATCCATAGTACATACTACTCAGCAAACCTGAGACCAAATACAAGTGTACCAGAGAGAACTAAAATCTTTTTCTGATGAAATTGCTGCTAGACTACTGGTGTCCAGCAAATGTGAAGGTTTAGCTTGCACTTAAGCTGTCTAAGTGACAGGAACTGCTCCATGGTTGCTCTGCACAACTGAAATCTCAGCCAGAAGTAAGTGAAATTGTTTGGGCTCAGACCCTGATTTCCAGTTAAGGGAAATCTTTGTGGCAATTTGTGATAGTTTAGACAATTGTGTGCTTTCAAATTTGGGGAATGTCCATTCCTGCTTCAAAATTAACCTGTGCACAAAGCAAAGTCAATTCATAGTTGTGACGTCACATTCCATGAAAAACGCTCCCTTGGAGGGCAGAAGTTATTTCCTGCTGCCTGCCAACCAGGAAGCAGGTGATACACTGTTACTATGAGTTTTTTTTACTTTTGCTCTGCCAAATTTCTGTATGGTAGTTGTACTTTGTGTGATGCACAAATTGAGGAAGAGACAAGCCTGTGCTGTGTTAGGTGAGGGATTCCCCCCAAACATTACTGCAGTCATATCTTTCTTTTCCTAAGTTGAGAGGTGATCCAAATAAATGTAACTGCCTTTGCGGCGTCTCTAAGGGGGAGTCGCGGCGTGAGCCGTTGTGTTGGTCTGTTGTTTTGCCCTCCAGGTGTTGCGAAAGTCACGTGACTGAAAACTATGAACAGTTTTGCCTGAGTGATACTGGATTTATTAGACTGATATTGAAGTTTGAGAGTTAGACAAGACAAGCTGAGACTACCAGCCCAAGTCAGGTTTTTTTGTCATATCCAGATTGATTTTAGAAAGTTTGGACTGCAAACTTGATGAAATTTGGTTTGAAATGTGATTCCAGTTGGATTTCTACAGATTAAAGCTGGACACTGAAGTCAGATGTGTGTTTTGTGTCACTTGCAGTATGACATAACAATGACGTTGGAATGTATACCAGCCTTCTGCCTTGCAACTTGACAGCACGATTGTTTGGAGGGTGAGGGTGATGATAGATCTTCATTTCTCGTGCCTCACCAGCATACGTAGTTACTGACGCCTACATTGTGTCCACAGCAACCCATCTGATCACTTACAAATAACAGTCTGTCTTAAAGATCTGATTTTAGAAACAAGTCTGGTTTGCCTGCAGTGTGAACAAAGCCTAAAAGTCTACAGTCATGCTAGTGGCTATGTGAGGACGCAGTGCATCCGGAAAGTATTCACTGCGCTTCACTTTTTCCACATTTTATTATGCTACAGCCTTATTCCAAACTAAAATTCATTAGTTTCCTCAAAATTATACAAACATTACCCCATCGTGACAACATGAAAGAAGGTTCTTTGAAATCTTTGCAAATATACATTGTATTCACAGCTTTTGCCCGATACTTTGCTGAAGCACCTTTGGCACCAATAACTCTGTGAATGTCCTTGAGTGCCTCAGACAGAGCCCAGACTTGGATCCGATTGAACATCTCTGGAGAGATGTGAAAATGGCTGTGCACCGACGCCCCCCATCCAACCTGATGGAGCTTGAGGTCTCCTAAAGAATAATGGGAGAATCTGCCCAAAAATAGGTGTGCCAAGCTTGTAGCATCATACCCAACATGTGCTTTTTTAAAATTTGCATATGTTGTGGAAATTATATTTCTGGTTAGGGGCGGAGCAAAGATTTGAATTACAACCACCCGTTGTCTTTGAAGAATTTATTTAACAAAAGAGAATAAACAGAGCAGTACTAACACACATATACAGCTGGTCCAGAGACCTGCTGCCTAGGGCAGCTTCGGACATCTGGCCCAGAGCAAAGGGCTGCATCATCATTTAGACAGTCTAGGTTTGTATGTTGTGGGGAACAGAGATCCTCTCTCGGCCTTGAATGAACATTCCAGGAGAGAAGAGGAACAACAAGAGAGGAAAACACCAAAAAAATCTCACAGCTCTGACCTAAACCCTAGTAAATGTGGACAGACTAGCATAAGGAGTATAGGAGAGGAAAGGTTAAGGATAAAAATACAATACATATATCTATAAGCCATAAAGAGAATAGTAATAATGTTAAAAGATTGAATACTTCCTGATGTACTGTATAATTAGGCACAGTGGTGCTCTGAGCTGAAGGTAGGCATGCGAACATGCTCACAGTGACAATACTAACATGTTTATCAGGTTTAGCATTAATCATGTTCATCTTAATTTAGCATGTTGTGATTAGCACCAGACACAGAGTACAGCTGAAGATGATGAGAATGCCGTTACTTTTGCAGGTCTTTGTTCATAAAATAAAGTATTGGGCAGATTAAAATGTCGACCCATCCAATAGTTAAAGACACTTTACTTAAAACCACAAATGTCAACCTTGCGTTGGTGGTAGAGGAAAAGACACCAAAGTCATTCAGCCATATCATCTAAGAACCATCTTGGCTGAACAAATTGGTGGCTCCGCTTTAATCATGAGAAGCTGCAGAGCTGCAGTCTGTTCTTTCAACTTACACTATAAACCTCCAGGTAACCTGGGGCTTATTGTTGACCTCTCTCGCTCTCTCTGTCTCTCTCTCTCCCTCTCTCTCTGTCTCTGTCTCTCTCCTCTCTTAAAAGCTTTTATTGAAAGTTTATTGGTTATTATTTAATGTTATTTACAGCATTAAAAGTTTAAATGTGTATTGTAATAGGCTCTATATTTTTAACTTATTGGTAGAAGACTGGTCAGACGTTGAGAGCCCTCATATCGCCAAAATGGCATGATCGTTGTTAAAGAATTGGGACCAAGGTGTATGTACTGACAAGCAAATTTCACAGTTCAAAAATAAACTTGTCAGTGGTGTGATGTGGACAGACTGTCAGCATAACATTTACTAAACCACCTCAGACATCTTTTGAAATTCATGTACTTCCGTCTTATCAAACAACATGCACGCCAATGCCAGTATATTTGTAGTGTTGGAAACGGCCACTGTTTGCTTGGGGAACAATATTTGGGGAAGGGGCTTCAAGAAAAATTCTTACTGAATTTACTGATTATCATGAGAGCTACATAAAAAATATCTTACTGAAGACTGCTGAGATCTACTGATAATTTCTTTTAGATTTTCTTGACGACAGACTTGAAGACAGCTTATTCAGCCTGCTCTGCTGCTGCTGCTCTCATGCTGTCTCCACTCCTCCGATTCTCTCCTCTCCATTGCATCATTTCCTCTCCTGTCCAGCAACAATAATACACACATGAATCATCAAATAATCAAGATTAATGCTATATTAACTAGACTAGACTATAAGTAAAAAAATTGAGTGGTGCCCCATTAAAATGCATTTTTTTGACAAGTTGTAAACTTGTGTTTAGGGATCGGTTCAGTTCTTTATCAACAATCTTATTTGGTCTTTTTGTTACTAAAAGTGATTTACATTTTTATTTAAACAGAGTATATATTCAGAACAGGATTATAATTTTAAATTTAACTAAATGTTTTTAGAGCAGCAACAGTAAAGTCACTATATAAACTCAATAATATCCTTTTTTACGCAATCTATGATAAAATCTCACTGGAAACAAATCTAAAATGTCCACAAAATAAATCATATTCCTGATTTCAAAATACTGAGTGGAGTTTTTTAAAGAAAGAAGAACAGTCAGTATCAAGTAAAAACCTGACTGGCCTGCACAAAGCCCTCACCTCAACTTCATCCAACACCTTTGGGATGGACTGCACCAGACCTTATTGGCCAAGATCAGTGTTAGACCGCCCTAATGCTCACTACTTGTGGCTGAATGCGAGCAAATCCCTGCAGCCAGGGTCCAACATCTTGGGCAAGTATAAAACCAGAAGAGGCTGTTATAGCAGCAAATCAATACCTATAGAAAACATCAGTGTATGTTTAGGCATCCACATACTTTAAGCTTTGTATGCGTACTTATCATTGATACAGGAGTGTTGTTAGTGTCGAGCTATGACTAGATTAAGAAGATGAAATAGGCAGTTTGTAACCTTGCTTCCTATTTTTCAGTCTATGAACTCATGCAGTCACACATAGACACACACACACATTATGAGAGAGAATACAAAGTACTGTTACACTAATGAGTAGGTCTATGTTCTTGTTAAAGCTAGTATTACTTGCATCAGAGTCATGGTGTAAGTCACGGTAACTAAAGCCAGTCATCTCATCAGCCGTGTTTATGCCATCACATGTGTGTTTAGTAGCATGTGTTTCTGTTTCATAAACAGGAGGTCCTCTCTTAGGCTGCGATTTGTCATACTACAGTGATGTTTCAGCCAAGCAGCAACACTATTTCCTGTCATTTCCCATTCCAGTAGGAAGTGTCTCCCTTGTCACAAAGAGCAGTGGCTTGTACTGTACAACCACATAACAGCCAAGGGCGAGAATCTGCACACACAGCGAAACCTAAATATCTAAGGCAGACTGGAGCTGTGAGTGCAGGAGATGTAGCAGAACACAGGCATGAACAGCTGAACAAAAACCTCAGTCTACAGATTTTAATCAAGAGTAGGTGTTTTTGTTTGTTCTTGATTTGTGGTGTGAATGTTGAATTTTACAGTAATTTAGATAATGTGAATTTGACTGTCATCAAAGACATGGTTTTATATTAGACGCTGCTCAGTGGGTTGTGTGGTTCAATTTTGTCTTTGTCTTAAACCCGGTTTGGAGTTTTAGCCAGTATACTTTTCTGAAGCGTTTGGATTGCTTTTCCATTTGTTTGAGGGGAACCAAAAGAGGGGAACGAGGAAGCAAAGAAAGAATGAATTTAGTGTAATTTGTCATGTTGTCAAGACCATTATGACTCAAACGGAAAACATTTGGAGTGTAAGATGTGAGGGGAGAAGGAACTTTGTGGAAAATGTGTCTGATCACAAACAGAGATGGAATTTACAGCAAAGTGGCTGAGTTGCAAAATACGCCTTTTTTAAAAAAATGTAAAATTGAAGTAACATCTAATAATAGCCGATGTAGCTGAGTTTACTTGTTACACTCAACATTATAAAGTGTTGGCCCTCTAATTCAAAACTACCAGTGTCATCATAACTTTCGTCTTTGCCAGAGTACAGGAGTAAAGAGAACACACAGCAGCCCAGTGCAGGTTTTTTCCCTTTAAGGCATGCTTTAAGTTTAGCTAACTGATAAGGTTTCATCTGGCTTGATTGATAAATATAATTGGATATCATCTGCATAACAATGAAAGTTTATTGTTTCCTGATAATATTGCCTAAAGGAAGCGTATATAAAGTGAACAGGATTGGTCCAAGCACAGAACCTTGTCGAACTCCGCGACTAATTTTAGCGTGTATGGAGGATTCATCATTAACATATTCAAACTGAGATTGATCTAATTTAAATGGCACTTCAACCAGTGTAGATCGGCTCCTTTAATGCTAATTAAATGTTCCTGTCTCTGTAATAGGATGTGATGTGATGGTCAGTAGTGTCGTATGCTACACTACTATCTATCAAGACAAGTACAGAGACAAGTCTTTGTCTGATGCAATTAGTTGGTCACCAGTGCGGGCTCTGGCATGACAGAAAATCCTCAAACAAATCCTCTACTGGTATGTAGAAAGTCACACAACTGTTTGGAAACTGCTTTCTTTTGGATCTTAGAGAGAAAGCGCAGCATAGATAGAGGTCTATAGTTGGCTGAAACGGCGGGTTAATAGAAACAGTTTATCATATTGTGAAGTAGTGCTAACTGAGAGTAAAATCTTTTTAATCAGCCTAGTTGGGATGGGGTCTAAGAGGCGGGTTGATGGCTTAGATTAAGAAATCATTGAAATTAATTGGTAAAGGTCAATGGGAGCAAAGCAGTCCAAATATATGTCAGGTATTCTAAGGTTCCTGGGTTTGAATATAATTTGGTACCAGTTGAGGGCAAGAGATGATGGATTTTGTCTGTAATAATTAGAATTTTATCATTAAAGAAGCTCATGAAGTCATTAGTGAGGGCTACAGAAGTACATGGCTTAATAGAGCTGAGACTCTCTGCTGAAAAGAAACCTGGGGTTGTTCTTCTTTTCCTTTTATTAATGATGAGTAATAGGATCCCTTGGCATTACAGAGGGCCTTCCGATAAGTTTTAAGACTGTCTTGTCAGATTAACCAAGATTCTTCCAGATTGGTGGAACGCCATTTCCTTTCAACTTTTTCCACAAATGTTTGCGTTAATTTGTGAGTTAAACCATCGAGCTAACCTGTTTGTTTTATTGTCTTCTTTTTTAGAGGGGCAAATGACTCTAGGGTTTTCCAGCGCTGATCTTTATCTCATTATACAACTGTGTTAGAATCATAAATAAATTTACCCTGTATTTCTGTCAAAGGTAATAAGTTCTCCAGGAATAAAACAAATGTAGCAAAGTTTGAAGGAGCTGCCGCCGCCCTCACCAGTACTGCCTGCAGCCTCTGCAGACAGCTGTTGCTGATAAATAGCTTCATTGCTGCAAAGTCAACCACTCCTAAAACCACAGTGTCTCATTGTAAGATGGGTACAAAGAAACACATTTCTCAAAATGCAAAATGTTGGACTGTTTCTTTAAAGCCAAGTCACCTTACTGTATGTAACCAGTTTTCTTTCACGGCTGCCATATGTCTGTGTGCTGGTCAGATATCAAACCCTCATGCTGTTCCATCCGTGTTATCACCATGTTGTGCATGTTAATGCTTTTCAAATGTGCCTGTGGTCCTGTTGACTTATCTCAGAGCAGTAAAAATCTGTCTGTCTGCTGCGTCTTCCTCCATCTCTGCTCTCTGAAATACGTTTGTGTCTTGATGATGACGTGTGCGTGTTGAAGCTCATTTACTCAGATTTATGCCGTGTACATCTGTGGGTTGTTAGTGTGATTCCTCTGCATCAAGCCCAGCTGCAGGGTTTAGATTATTGTTTGCTTGCCCTCACCCTCTCCTCCTTTCCGGAATAGAGTTCCTGCATACAGAGGAGGATCTCTTACTAGCTCCAAGGGAAGGAAAAGTTTCTCATAGGGCCATGTGGTCAGTTTGCTTGTTAGAATGCTTAAGGACAACATTGTCAGAGCTTCGTAATCTGGTTTAACTCAGCAGCGTCTGCAATGTGTCTGTTGTTTGAGGATTTCACTCTAGGACCAAAATGTACGTAAAATCAAGTTAAACTTTAAACTTTCAGAAATCAAAAGCTTTATGTTGTACATGATGGTTTGTTCAGATATTTCTGGATTTATTTGGGGGCAGAACAAGCTAAAAACACAACAGACATATTGTCATGTTACAAAGTTGTTATGGTCAACGTGTTGCCTATGTACACATCAGACATGACGGAATATTCGAGTCATGATCCTGGAAACCTCACAAATTCAATATTCGCATTCCTTTTGGGTTTGTTTTGGTGATCAAAGCAGAATACGCAGTAAAACCCTGGAGTGTGTTGAACTGCGGGATGGTGTGTTTATTTTTAGTTGATTGTATTAGTTGTATTATTTAGGAAGAGTCTCTGAATACTGGGTATTTCACTAAAGTCAAAGCCACACTCCATAGTAGCACCCCTCACAAATTCAAGTAGCATTGCATAAGGCATCTGGCAACCAGCCCTGAACTAAATCACTGAATGATGAGGCCACATGTGGAAATGCTCTCTCTGCTGTCTTGAATTTTCACCCAACCCCATCCAAATATTTACCCTCTGTCTCATCTAGTGTTCAGCCCTGATTTCACCACAGAATATGCAGCCTGGGTCTGGGTCTAGCTCAGCAGAGAAACAGATTGAAAGCAGCCATTGAACAGAATGTTTGTGTTGCGGAGACAGAGCGATGTGGATGATTAAAGAAGCTTGACCTGTTGAGAGCGGCCTTATCTCTGTGCTGCTTTGTTGTTTTCGTCTGTGAGTGAAGACCCTTCTTAAAAGTAATCCCTCTAAGCGGTGTCTGCCCTGTGGTCAAATCAGTTAACAGAGTCAGTGCGTATCTGCCTAAAACCTCTGTGTTTCTATTGATTTAACCCAGAAAGATTCCAAAGTTGTATTTATAGACACGGGGGACAAAGTAGAGAAGCAGCCTGGACTGGTGTGTGTGGTTTTGGTCATTTTAGCTTTACTACCTTTGTTATGTTGCTGCAAAGAAATTAATTGAGATTTTTCTGACCAGTGTTGTGATGGTGGTTTAAATTCAAATAACCTCTATAAATGAATCTTCAGGACTGTATCTGTAGTATTAAACAATATATTATTTTACCAAGCATCATCACAAACATAGCTTGTTTATATTATTAGGATCAGATAAAATGTTTCTGTTTTAAAACCAGTTAAATGGCCTCTTAAGTAAAATGGTTTAGTTTTCTAAAAAAAAAAAAGGCTACTTTAACCCAGATTTAATACAAATTTACATTAGTAATACATTCAATATACACTAACCTTAAACTTATTTTAACATTTAAAGGTGGAATTCTATTTATTGCTAACTGTTACATAGTTAACATTCACGTTAATAAATGCAAACTGCTTCTAATTCACGCCTTTGTTCTGATAACCAATGTTTAGGTGTCAGACTGAATACATCTATTGATAATGACAGCCCTGCACTAGCTGCTTAAGCTAACGATAACATCGTTACAGGAGGTCACATGTGCTTTAGGGTTTAACAGGGAGGTTCTGATAACTGTATTTACTCTCTGTATGTCATTAACGTTTAGCAACCACTAAAGCTGCCTGTCTGAAACTGCTGATAGCCAATCACAGAGATTGTTTATGTAGAACAAGACTCACCACTCTGTTATATTGAGCCTTTTTGATAAGTAAAAAGACATTGGTGATTACTTTTTTTAAACAGCAACACAAGAACTGAATACATTCGGTTGTTCTTGCAATTTGAAAATTGCTTGTGATTTTGTTATAAAAACAACGAGCTAACAGTGACTTGGGGGGGTTCAGGTCTGTCAGTACCAGTTTGGTTCAGCAGGTACCGGCCTCAGTTTTAGAACTCTTTAATGGAAAGAACTTGGTAAAAGAACAAACTGCTGTACCCCCACGTCCCTTATGTCGTAGTTACAATGACAACACCTGGATTCTGCTCCTTGTCCAGGCTTCATCTCTGCCGGCTAGAGTAGAGGTCGTTCCAGCTTGCTGTAAATGAGGCTCGCTGGGCCTGGCTCTTGAAGCCGCAATCAATAGCTTTTAAGTGGCTTTGCAGTTGTGTTGATCCCTGGTGAGAAATGGATATTGGGATCAATAAGTTCTCAGTTTCTCCACAGTAACAATGATAGGATGAGAAACAAATGTCTGTAGAGTTTCTCGTCCAGCGTGTTGGACGTGTCTGGGCCTTTTTCTTCATATTGATGCAAGGATAGTTAATGATGTGCAGCTTAATCATATGATATTGATTCAGGGCTATCGTCGGCTCGGCCATCCTGGCGCTCTTTGGCTCTTAGGCCTCAAAAGAGTCTCCTATTTATGAAACTAGACGAGCATGGAGCATGTGTTCCATGTTTGCCAGATCTTAGTTTAAAGCTGAGAATCCTCTCTAATAATAACCAGATATCTTTTTTTTTTCCAAGACGTTCATTTTTGATTTGTGTTATTATGATCTTGCTGAACTTACTGTGGCCCCTCATACACTCAGTCACATATGTCTGGAGTCAAATAGTTCTTGTGTCATGTAAGAGTTAAGGCCACAGTATGCTTAAATCAAAGTGCTATTTTGGATCATCAGCGAAGCCTGGTGGAAACAGGAGATGTGTCAACTCTCCGTGATAGGCCAGGTATTTTGAGGTTTTAAAGTGAGGCAGTGTTTAAACTTTCTCTATGAAACTCTCTCTTCTCATTTTTCACACAGCTACCTCCATCACAAGAGACACTGGGGACACAGTGGGATGTAGATCAGACTACACATTTTAAGAATAGTCAACCTTTATGCATAAAAGAGCAAATGGTAGGCTGCTGTGTACTTCTGGCTGCCTTTAGCTCACCAAAGTCACGTATTATAACACTTATCAGTACCTGATAAAGCCTAGGTATTGTATGAACATTCAAGGCCAAAAGCTTTTGGTGCAAACGTTACTTCGGAGCCTTAATTTGAGGAGCGGAAGCATGTTTTTCTACAAATCATTTTTTTCTCATTCAGCAAAAGCGGCTCTCTCAAAAGAGGCTTCTCTTTGTGGACTAGTTTAGATCAAATCCGATAGTGCTTGACAGGGTTGTCTTTAACCCAGTTTGGAGTTTTAGCCAGCATATGAATGTATTTAGGCCACCTGGCCAAAACTCAGCCTCAAGGAAATGAAAAGCATGTGAGGTTTTCTCTCTCTCAAAGAAAAATCTGCCCACACTTTAAAAAAGGTACACTATAATGACTTTGTATCCTCAAACTCCTAGTCAATCTAAGAGGATGAGTTTTGTTTTTGAAGCTTAGTACAGCCCTGATACCGGAGCGTCCAGCCTACACAAACAGCCAAGCTTGCATGCATGCATGCACAGCCGGTCTCCTGAAGAGTTCCAGTGTTCAAGTTCAGATAGAAGCATTTTGTTTGGGGTAACAATATCCCTGGAAAGTTTCCACCCAGAGAGGGTGGAAGTAGACCGATGTGCAGCTGAAACAGTCTCCCCTGCTGATTGTGGCTTGACACTGGCAGCTTTTCAAACGCACTGGGCTGTTACCACGTTTAACCCCGCGGGACCGGGGCTTAGTCACAGGGAGCTCCAGTCATAATAGTGAGACTGAACCACTGCAGGATTTAGTTTGGCACTACCACATTGGACTGACCCGGTGCTTGTACCAGCAGGCACGTTGGCTGACCTGACTGCGGTGGCGCACCCCCCGACCCCCCGCTGGGCTCTGCCTGGCTCTGCTGAGGCATGCTGTGGCAGGTTTTCAGGGTTTCTGCCCCCCACAGAGCTGTCTTGTGGTTGCAAATGTTTTAATGTTTGCTAATAGAATTGCATCTTGTACAGTATAGACAGTACACTCAGACATGAGTTTCAAGGTCAACGTGTAATTGTGTCCTTAATTAAAAAGTAAAATTTGCAGTTGGACCAGAAGTGCTGACTTCCTGTAGCTGTAATTAGAAGCCAACTCATTGTACTGTGGAATGGACAGCAGTGTGAGGCGAGGTGCCTTCATATTAGTTTAAAAGGGTCTGTTTGCCTTCTTTAACTCTAGGAAGATGACAGGAAGCGTCTCATTTCTGTCAGCTGATCGGGGACTGAGGACTATATTTGGCAGTAAGGGGTCCCTTTGATGATGCTGAGCAGTATTTCAGTTTGTTTTATCTGACTCAGTAAAAGAGACTATAAACCTTCCCTCTTATGAATATTCCTCCTTTCATGAGCATTTTAACAGATCCTTCAGAGGTAATAGACCTTGAGGTCAGAGTCTGCTGGACCAGAGCAGGCTGGCTTCATGTTACTGCAGTGATCCAATCATGCAGACATGATGTCTGGCCCGTCATCTGTCTGTCTTCTCTCTGAAGGACAGATTGATCTGTAGCGTGCAAAGCCGATAGCTTGGCCTCTCCTGAACGTTTCCTGCTCAAACAGCAGAACGGCAGGCCATTCTGCTGCGCGTCTCCTTTGCATGCTTTCCTTTTTCTGTCTGAGCAGAAGGTTTGGACAGGTTCAGGGCAGTCTGGCCCGGAGCCTCTGCACGCTGAGGAAAGCTGCAAAATGGCACCCAGGAGGAAATCAGAAACATGCGCTTGCCTCTCTGCATGCATGAAGGCACGCAGGGGGATTTAGGAATGAGTTTTGTGCTTAGAGGAAGTTTTAATCACTGGAGCTCAGGAGGGGAGGCACAGGACGTTTGACCCACCACCTCCCGCTTGGGGGGGGGGGGGCAGTACAGGCTTAAAGATTCTAATTGATTATCTGATTACAGTAACTCAGCACTGGATGTGTTATAGAGATTCATTATTCATGAATAAGGATGAAAATGAAACATTCAGAGCTGGATTGTGCAGTTTTTTTGAGATTAAAATAATAAACACTACAAATCCTGTATTTTCAGTTGATCTTTTGCCTGCTGCTTAAATCCTCTGTTTGCCTGTGGTTGTTTTTGATGTTGGGGAAGTTTTGGGTGCAGTTGAGGTTAATGGTGACAGAGAAGGGGGAAGTCAAAGCAACAACATCAGTGCAAAGGCAAGCGAGACACCGCAAAACTAAACGCACGCAACAGCACGCCAGACCTGTTTGGATTTTTCTATTCTAACATTCCAATAACATTCCAAGATAGACATCTCATCAAGATGAGTGAAGTGTTGAGGGAGAAGACAGAAACAACATCCATGTAAATGTGTAACATATTTAGCTCGATGAAACGTTCCACAGGTACAGACTGTCCATAACCCTCCTCACATTTCATCAGATAATAAGGTGTAATGGCTTTCACCCCACTAAACCTGAGTAAGCTGTAATACCAGGCTGATGAAATTTGCAGGTCAAGACTGTCGTGTCCTTCTGTGTTTAGCAGTCAAATTTCCAACTCAAATGTACTTTATTGGCATTGACCCATTGCTCAGCCCTCTGGCTCTTAATACAGCCCATAGACCTCCCTTCAACACATGGAGAAATCCGAAGCTTGACAGGCCTGCAGTGCCTGATTAGAGCTGCTGATATGATTTGACAGTCTCTGTTGGGGGAGTGGTGAAAATGGTGAAATGAGTACACTATTGCCAAAGCATGTTGTACGTGGCTTACAATCTAAGTAGTAATTCAGAATCAAATACACAACAACAGATGGTACAGGGCTGTACAACGTCCTTTATATTAGATCAGAAATAGAATTTGAAGGAGCTCATAACTGCCCACTGATGTGCTGTAGCCCTAAAAACAATACTGCTGCTGTTTTAATACATTCAACTCCTCTGATATTCAGCTTCCCTCCATTATCTTACTGTTGTCATAGCCCAACCTTTGCTCTACATTCTTCTTAATCTCTGGCTGACAGAACGACACGGTGCTGCAGTGTTTTTTTTTTTAAATTTATTTATTCAAAAAGAAGAAAGTGACTTCCTGTGTAGAATCTGTGGAAATAAGACGCTTGTTAGTAATAAACTGGAAGGATCCAGGAGTAGTCCAGCAAAGGAAGGAGAGCCAGAGTTTCTTTTCCTGGAAAGACACATCAAACACACAAACACAGCTCCATCTGACTATTTCTCTGCTCTGTCTCTTCACTGCTCAGTCTGGTCCCATGTCGTCCCCCAAGACAAAACTACATGGCATAAGTGAGCTTGAAATTCCTGGCATGCGCCCGCCAGCCTCCACCTTTTTAGGTCTCAGTTGTTCACCTTGCATGACACAGTGTCACTGCAGAACCCCACCCCACCCTCAGAGTCAGAAATACACTGAGGTGGACACACTGAGATTGTGACTGCTCAGCTTGGATTTTAAGCAGTGATAATCATGCTTTTGTACATGTGTAAATATGCTTTAATCGTATTTATTCAGTGATTTAATGAGCATTTATATTAAACTTTACTGATGATCCAGTAAAGCTTGACCGTGGTAATTCACATGATGATTCAGTGAAATTGTGGAGCTTTAAACCTCTAAACCTGGTCCTTTGTTTTCCAGGTCTTTAAAGGTGAATTTCAGCTACCCGATTTCCTAAAAGAACAATCACAGGTACAGTAACATTTCTGCCTGTTGTTTAGCTTGACTTTATTTCATTTTTTATTTTAAATTCTGCCTTTTTAATAGCATCTGATTTGAGTTAAACCATCTACAGCTCAGAGGAAGCTCTTGTTCCAGATTTCCATCTGCTCACAGTTACTCATCTCTTGTTTTTTGACTTGAGTTTCTCGCCATGTGCTGCAGCCTTTTCTTTGTTGTTTTCTGGTCTCCGCTTCATGATTGCCTTTTTTCCGTCTTTAGTGGTTGTTTTATTTGTTACTCTCTTTGTGTTGCCTTGTCTCTCGGTTTAAGAGGTTGGTGTTGGCTAAAGAGCAATTCTGCCCTCTTCTGGTAGTTCTAAGAATCTGCACCTGTTTTCTACATGTTTCAGAAAGAAGAGTGTGTCTGCTTCTGATTTACTAATACTGCTTTTTATTAACACAGTCAGCCTTTGTTCACTGAATAAAGGGGAAAGAAAATAAATATGTTGAAGTCAGTGAGTCAGCTGACTGTGGCCATTTTCTTGGTGGTTCAAGTTACATATTCTGGTATTTCTTTAGTTTGTCACAGCGCTGCCTGTCATCCTGAGAGCAGATCCTGTAACGTCTGCCTGTCTGTGTTCTGCCCTTTTTGTTCCTCCATGCAGATTCAGAAGTCTGCAGAGAAACCCAACCCCAGCTAGGAGCAGAGGGAGTGCCGTCACCGCAACACACAGGTACAGCTGGATGCGCCAAATATTGTACTTTGTGCTCTGCTATGTTTATCTGAGAGCTGTAGTTACTTTACTCTAAATATAAGCACTCAGTGGACATTTAAGTACGTTTGGCTGATAACACCTACGGATTCACACTGAAATACTTTTTCAAAACTTTACATTGTGGTTTTCCTATTCAATTCAAATCAGCTTTATTGGCATGAATGTATAACAACAGTGTTGCCAAAACTATAAATAAATTATATAAGAACAATGAATTTAATCCATTTCATTAAATTAGTAAATAAAACAGTAAAAGTTGTGTTTGTGTGTTAATAAAAAAATAATTCATTAATTTAAAGAAAGAAAGTAAAAATCAGTATCAAATGTGAAATTTAAAAACAAAATACAAATAAAGAAACAATTACTAAAATATCAAACAATCAAAATAATAATAAAATTGAAAATTATTACAGTTATTTATCAGTCGGATCAGTCAAGATCTAAGTAGCTCTACTCTGGAAAATGTGTAGATTTTACTAAACTATACTGTCTCCTTCAAACACCAGTCGTGGAACACATGAATTTTAGATTTTTCTGATAAACCCGGCCAGTTTAGTGGCATTTCATTGTTCTGTAATCCCTGTAACATCCTGGAATATTAAAGGGATGTACTCCAGACTGATACAGTTTTGATAAATCAATTAATATTTAGTTTAAAATAATGTCAGAATACAGAAACACACACATCACAAATTACCAAAGATATTTAGTTTACTTTGATCTACAACAGAAAAAATATTATATAGATTTTTCATGTTCAGATTCTATAACATAAATAATTGTATCGAATCATTTATTATTTATTAGAAATGTTGTAAGATCAGAAGATTGCATCATGTCTGTAGGTTAAATATGTAGCTGGAGCGTTTTTACGAGGGTTTATGTGCTACATTGTTTCTTAGCTGGGACCAGTTGCCAGGCAACCAGCGAGATACTGCAAGAAGTTACTGCTCCCAGGCAACAAATAGTCCCACACATAACCCCAAAACAAGAAACATAAGGTGTTCAGTGAGCTTTAGAGGGGCTGAAAGGAGGATTTTGTTACCTTTGGACAGGGCCAGGCTAGCTGTTTCCCCACTTCTTTATGCTAAGCTAAGCTAACCGACTGCGAGCTCTAGCTTCTTAATATAGACGTGAGGGTGGCATAGATCTTATCTCTCAGCAAGAAAGTAAGGGAGGATATTTTCCAAACTGTCAGAAAATTAAATTGCAGAAACTGAAAGCATTTATCCAACAAATAAGGTTTTCAGCTCGTAGTTACAAATCTGACCGAGTCATCGAACAGTTTGGTCACAGTGGGAAGACAAACCCACTTTGTGTTGATTTTGAACCAAGACAATAAATTCTCATGTCTCAGAACAGGTGATGTGGAAGAGGAAATCATGACATCGTCTCACTCATCTCACCATTCGTGTTGGGCCTCGGCACCTTTCAGAGGTCACGTGACCACAGCAGGCCAGTCTCCTCACCACTGCGGGCTGCTACCACTCCTCGTCTACAGAGAACTTTCGGCCTTTGATGTTGTACTGTACAAAAAAAAATACTAATACTTCTCACAACCACAGAATGTCTGCTGATTGTTACATTTCGTGTCACATCACACTCATCAATTTTTAGAACTTATTTCTGGCTATTTAGGGAAAATTAATGATTCTGTTGTAAGAAATTGCAGTGAACAAAATCAGGAGAGGTATTTATGAATGGAAAATTAGCTTTTGAAAGATGCAATACCTATTTTAATGTTACTTTTTTTTCATGCCTTTGTATTGTGCAATGTCATGGGTACTGATCAGTTTGGATTATCAACCGTGATAAACGATGCTTTTTTTAAAAAACCTGTTGTCAGTCTGTTTCTTTGTTTAATGCCAAACACATATGATCAAAGATAGAAAGATTGAATTTGATTGATTGCTAATTTGATAGGCATTAACACCAATGAAGTACACAATCAATTCAATCTTAAAGGAAACTGAAGGCTCCTGCATTGTTTCCTGACGTTCTGGCAGTGTCAGAGTCTGGTATTAAACCCTCAGTTAGTTTCTGCTGTGGTGAACATTGCTAAGCTCTGGTGTAATGCATCAAATGTTTACATTTATGTTATTAATTACACATGGTCCCTTTTAAATAAAGATCAATCAATAAATAAACATTGCTAAGCAAAGATGTGTTTCAAGCTGAACGAAACCAAGAACAGATGAATTACAATTATGTAGGGTGATTGAACTTTGGTAAGAGGAAGTGGAGGAGAATTTCCAGCTCTCAGAAGAAATTAGTATTTGCATTATCCATATCGATCATGCTGCAATATAATTTCTCAGCCTGTAAGTGTATGTACGATCTGGTGAATTAGTATTACAGTAGTAGGAAAAAATAGGGGATGCACATAACACCGATTTTTAAAGGAATGGTTGAAATCAAAGCCCAATAATGCAACCAATAGTATCTTTAAATTAAAACCACCCTGCCCTCAAGTGGTTCGGTCATAAGTGTGTAGTTTTGGTTTGAGGATATTTCGTGACTGGGGGGCCCTCGCTGGTGCTGGACTTCCAGGAATATTGTGGGTTTCTGACAGACAGGGAAAGTCAAAGAATTTGATGAATACTGTGGATTGTCAGGAAACTTCAAATCTGAAACAACTTGTAGGATCTTATCAAATTATGTTTGCTGCTTGTATCCCACATCCATTGAGATGACTTGTGTGGCAACTTGGGGACATTGAACACTGCCAGCATTTATATCAAATTTTTACACCAAACATGTCAGCAAAGAGTTGCTTATTTACACATCCAGCAGACACTGGTAACGTAAGCATTCATTTGGGGTCTGCTTGTGTGTATTCACTAAATTTGTCTCCAACTCTTGAGGGAAATATCTGGCTATTCAGCTGCTACAGTGAGGAAAATAAGTATTTGAACACCCTGCTATTTTGCATGTTCTCCCACTTAGAAATCATGGAGGGGTCTGAAATTGTCATCGTAGGTGCATGTCCACTGTGAGAGACATAATCTAAAAAAAAATCCAGAAATCACAATATATGATTTTTTTAACTATTTATTTGTATGATACAGCTGCAAATAAGTATTTGAACACCTGTCTATCAGCTAGAATTCTGACCCTCAAAGACCTGTTAGTCTGCCTTCAAAATGTCCACCTCCACTCCATTTATTATCCTAAATTAGATGCACCTGTTTGAGGTCGTTAGCTGCATAAAGACACCTGTCCACCCCATACAATCAGTAAGAATCCAACTACTAACATGGCCAAGACCAAAGAGCTGTCCAAAGACACTAGAGACCAAATTGTACACCTCCACAAGGCTGGAAAGGGCTACGGGGAAATTGCCAAGCAGCTTGGTGAAAAAAGGTCCACTGTTGGAGCAATCATTAGAAAATGGAAGAAGCTAAACATGACTGTCAAACTCCCTCGGACTGGGGCTCCATGCAAGATCTCACCTCGTGGGGTCTCAATGATCCTAAGAAAGGTGAGAAATCAGCCCAGAACTACACAGGAGGAGCTGGTCAATGACCTGAAAAGAGCTGGGACCACCGTTTCCAAGGTTACTGTTGGTAATACACTAAGGACGTCATGGTTTGAAATCATGCATTGCACGGAAGGTTCCCCTGCTTAAACCAGCACATGTCAAGGCCCGTCTTAAGTTTGCCAATGACCATTTGGATGATCCAGAGGAGTCATGGGAGAAAGTCATGTGGTCAGATGAGACCAAAATAGAACTTTTTGGTCATAATTCCACTAACCGTGTTTGGAGGAAGAAGAATGATGAGTACCATCCCAAGAACACCATCCCTACTGTGAAGCATGGGGGTGGTAGCATCATGCTTTGGGGGTGTTTTTCTGCACATGGGACAGGGCGACTGCACTGTATTAAGGAGAGGATGACCGGGGCCATGTATTGTGAGATTTTGGGGAACAACCTCCTTCCCTCAGTTAGACCTTTGAAGATGGGTCGAGGCTGGGTCTTCCAACATGACAATGACCTGAAGCACACAGCCAGGATAACCAAGGAGTGGCTCTGTAAGAAGCATATCAAGGTTCTGGCGTGGCCTAGCCAGTCTCCAGACCTAAACCCAATAGAGATGTTTCTCAGCGACAGCCCAGAAACCTGACTGATCTAGAGAAGATCTGTGTGGAGGAGTGGGCCAAAATCCCTCCTGCAGTGTGTGCAAACCTGGTGACAAACTACAGGAAACGTTTGACCTCAGGTGTTCAAATACTTATTTGCAGCTGTATCATACAAATAAATAGTAAAAAAAATCATTGTGATACAAACATTGTGATTTCTGGATTTATTTATTTTTTTTAGATTATGTCTCTCACAGTGGACATGCACCTACGATGACAATTTCAGACCCCTCCATGATTTCTAAGTGGGAGAACTTGCAAAATAGCAGGGTGTTCAAATACTTATTTTCCTCACTGTAAATGCTCCACTGTGCTCATGTCGGTCTGCTGTTTGGTGCTAGGCAGGAAGTGTACAGTGCTGATGAGAGCAGTGACACCGAACCAGAACATTAAGGTTGCTGACTGGAAAAAACAAAACTAAACAATGAGCTGAAAGATGCTACAAAGCTCTGTAGAGCTGAGAGCAACTGCAGAGTTTGCTGATAATTGTCTCTGGGGTTGTTAATTCAAGCAAGTCTGATTTGATCCATTGTTGATACAAAAATACTGATCAGTGCATCTTTAAGCCAGACACGTCCTGTAGAAGAATAAATTCAAACAGAGAAGGAACATATTTAAAGTCAAAACATCTTCGCTGTAGCATCAATAGTTAAAAAGAAAGACAGCCGACCACTAATGAACAAATGCTTATTTAATAATACATTACATTCAAGGCAAATGATACGTCCTTACCAATACATATTCAGCAATGCAATCATTGGCTCTCTAAATAGAAATTTAAAATCAGTGCACAACATTGAGAAAGAACACCTAACAGTCAACGTGTAACATAGTCTGCACACATTCGGCATTTCTGCACAGTACACACCTCCAACTAGTGCTGCTAAAACCAACATAAAAAATAGATCTCAAAATAAGTTATATATATATATATGTTCTGACTGTCTTTATAGAAATATTGGGCTTTTGGTTCATATTTACAGCAATATAGACTTCAATGGATTTTCTCAAACGACAGAAATTGCACAGTAGTTAAAGAATCCAAGACAACCATTGTCAAAAATATTTTACACACATAGTAAACAGTCAGTCTTCAAGATGCAGTATGAAATTGCACATTGTTGTCATGCCACAGAGGGGGCTGTTTCAAGGCTTTGGTACACAAGGTCCTGATTGGAAGAAAAAGCTCTGCTATGGGCCCTGGTTTCCCCGCCAGCCCTCCTCCATCACCCTAGCAGCGGGGAAGGGGAGAGGCCGTAGCGAGGTACATCCACACCACCGCCCGTTCCTGGGATCAAACTAGCGAATCAGAGAGCCGGATGACTACAGTACACTTCAGGATTGGGGAAGACTCTTGGCACTTGAATCACAGGTGCAGGTCCGTGCTGGATGACCAATCATATGCAGCCGTGTTGGACATTTTAAGGAGGCGCGGAGGATGGAGAGCTTACACTAATGAGGGGGATTGAAAACAGTATCAAAAAATTCCCAGATTCCCTTCACGTACAAATATGAATGTACTCTGTGCTGTTAGTGAGAAGCCAAAACCATCCTAATACTGATTCACTGGACACTAGAGAAAGTTTGGCTTTAAAAGCAGCTTCTTCTCAAAAACAAAAACAAAAAACTGGGCCCCCAAATCTGTTATAAAGACCAACCCAGTATGTTTTATTTTCAGAGGCTGGACTTTAGGCAGGAGGAGAATGATGATCCACGTGGACTATTGCAACCACTTTTCCTGACAGTTCTGCTGAATGCAATAAGAAGTTTAACAGTCTTCATGGTGCTTCAGATCAGTGAGCATGTTTGACTCCAGTTCCAAAGACATACTAAAACATGGATTCATTTAAAGGATAAGGCAATATACAGACATTTTTTTTATTGTCAACAAATCCCATGAAAAGCCCAAAACCAACAGAGAATGTATTCTACTAACAAGTATTTTGTGAGTAGTCAAATCCTGATATACCTTACTTTTCCTCTGTGCCAGGACCATGTGTTTTCTACCTTTAAGATGTACTTTTAGGAGGAATTGTTCTATCATTACCACATTATCTAACAAATAAGAACAAGGAATATCAGAAAAATACAGTACATGTCATTTTATAGTTAAAGCCTGTTTATGACAAGTAATCCCAGGAAGAGAGTGACATATTGTAAGGAAAAAATCATTTTAAACTCAGTCAAAAACTTTTAACCCTAACCCTTACGTCTTCTGTAGGTACCAATGGGCTTGAGTTCCGCAAACAGAGTAGGGATGTGGGTTTTGGTTTTCACATAGGATTTCTTGACAATAACTAAAATATATAATAATGCCAGTTTTATTCTTAAATGAATATCCATCTTTAAATATTGGTAATAATAATAATACAAATGACACTTTCTTGAAGGATTTTCCTAATCATGTTTATTTTATACCCTCTTTCTCTCAGGCTGACATGTCTACTTCTTCTAACCAGCCATGAATCTATAATACTGTGTTATGGATAATTGAATGTGTCACTTGACTAGCCATGAAAACGAATCTTAACAATTTAAACTTTTTCTGAGAGTAGGAAAACCACCACTATGGTCTAAAAGGTGTTGGGTATTAAACTATGTATTTAATCATAGAATTTAAAAGCCACCTCAGGTCATTAAATGCCCCAAATTCCCAGAAATATCACCTCAGACATGACCTCAGCCTCACCAGTATATAGCTGTGTGCTTTTGTATTTACTGTTGTGCTCTGCTGCAAAGATTAAAATGCCTTAACCACTGACTAACATGGTCAGGAAAGTTGGCTGCAATTCATTCCAAGTTTCACAACAGTTTGGCCTCTTGTGGTGCCTCTGGCCCCCACCGACTATGATGAGGCGTTCACAGGGACCATGAAGGAAACCCTTTCAAAAAGTGCAACTAAGTATCTTGGGCTGTTACTGATAAAGGCAACATTTGTGTGATAATTAACTCTGGACAAAAAGGAGGGAGAAGGGGGGAGGGGTGATAAAACACGCATGCTTGTTGTAGAAAACACTCATGAAAAGGTAGTTGGCACAGTCCATTTGGTCACTAATGAAAACTTCTTCGTGGCTAAGACTTCAGCTCCTCCGACAATGTTGTAGGTAAATCCTGAACTCTAGTGGCCTCCGCTGGCATTGCACGGAGGAACACATTCGTCAAACACTGAGAACGCTTCAGCCTTCCTGACAGGCATCCAACACGTTCTGGTTCTGAGTAAGGGTGACACTGGAGTATTGATAGAACCAATGTTGGGGGAGTTGGAGGGTGTGTGTATGTGCATGTGTGTGTGTCTGTGTGTGTGTTTTCATGCACACACAAGCTCTGTAGAACTGGGGAGACTCAAGAATGCGTTCACAGTGTGATCAAACTCACAAGCATGCAGACAAATCCACATGTCTGAACGGACACCATGGGCATTCCATGTGAAGGTAAATGTAAACAGATTGAGACTGAGCTCCAGAGCTAGACTGACCTCAGCACCACTCCTGCCCCACTACCATGGCCTTGATTTGGGCAGGGAGGAGACCTGGACTCCCTGGACTTACTCTGGACAGGTGGAGGCCTGGTAACACTCTGTGAGGGATGAAATGAAGAGCTGAGTGTCCTGTAAGGTCGGACACTCTCCCTCTGCATTCTCCCAGTCCTCCTCTTCCTCTATAGTCACTTGTTGTCCATCAGAGACTGGACTTTGTGCACCAGTTCACGTGCTATCTTCAAGATATGTTGGACATCATGGCGCTCAGCCATCTCTGTGGATCACACACACTGTTAGAGAGGCAGCTACAGAATTATACATGCTGTATACAATACAGTTCCTGTCACAGCCCTACCAGATGAGCTCCAGTAGCATATACACCACCATGTTCCTATCAGGCTTGGTCTCTTTTTTAAAAAAAATGTTCAGTAAGTTTGGTCAAGGTGGCTTTTGTGGTACTGTGTTTCAAGAATAAACTGTATAAAAGAAGGTTTCAAGCATTTATCCATTCACTTTAGCTAGCAATTTCAACTATTTATCCATTACTCTAAGCTAAAAGATTTAACCATTTATCCATTACTTAAATTTCAACCATTTATTCATACTTTAAGCTAGCAATTTTAATCATTTTCCATTACTTTTAGCTAACCATTTAAACCATTTATCCATACATTTTGCTAATTATTTCAACTACTAATCAATACTTTAGGATAAACCATTTATCTATAACTGTTGTCTTCAACCATGTATCCATTATGTTTAGCTAACTATTTCAACCACTTATCCATTACTCTAAGCTAACAGTTTTAGCCATTTATCCATTACTCTAAGCTAACAGTTTTAGCCATTTATCCATTACTCTAAGCTAACAGTTTTAGCCATTTATCCATTACTCTAAGCTAACAGTTTTAACTATTTATCCATACATTAAGTTAACAGTTTTAACCATTAAATCCATTAATTCAATTTCAACAATTCATTTTAAGCTAGCAATTTTAGTCATTATTCATTACTTTCAGCTAACCATTTAAACCATTTATCCATACATTTAGCTAATTATTTCAACTATTTATCAATACTTTAAGATAACTATTCAACCATTTAACCACTACTGTTGTCTTCAACCATGTATCCACTATTTTTAGCTAACTATTTAAACCATTTATCCATTTGGCTTAATATCTTGGCTAATATTTCAACTTTTTTCTCCATTTATATTCTCTAAGAATTTTCCACCAACATTACTCTTGGTTTAATATTTCAAACATTTATCCATTACATTTGGTTCAACGATTTATCCATTACTTTTACATGAGTATATCAACAAACTATTTCAACCATTACATTTGGCTTAATATTTTAATCACTTATCCATCTTCCCAAGTCCCCTGGCAAGTATTTACTAGGGTACATAGTTACACAATGGGTGTAGTAATGTGTAATTTATGAATTAATTAAAAACATGTATAAAATACTGTGCAATAAAATATTATTTATTTATTTCTCCTTCTAAATTAGCAGTCAGTTTTTGTGAGGAAGCACTAATTGATCTTGATCAGAATACAGAGATTTGTCAGCTGATAGAGATCCTGGTGTACTGTTTCTATGGCGGTTTACCAGTATACTGTATATCACTGTGTTTATTTGGTTTAGGATTTTTGTATCAGTTACTTTGATGTAACTGGCATATAAACTTATTTCACCAGATCACACAAAAACTGATCATTTTATGGATTTAAAACTTTTTTTCTTTCTTAATTGGACCATGCATAGAGCAACAGAAGATTTTATTCATATTGCCCATACCTTATACTTTTCTTGAAAATACAGTTTACTAGAATTATGCTAGTCTACACAAACACAGTCTTGTTATATCATCACACATTTTACTATATAACCGGTCACAAAAAACTGTAACTTTCTGTTGTCCACTAAAGGCAGCCGTAACACAACAGTGATAATTAAGCAATCCACTAAAATGTGCATACACACTTTACAGTATATGAATGTCACTCACCATTGAAGAACTTGATAATGTCAGTGAAGTCCATGTTGTTGTCGATGATGATTTCGCGGTAAACTGTGACCAGGGCCAAGGCCAGAAAGAGCACAAAGTGCTGCGAGGAAATCCTGGGAGCCACCCAGATGACTTCCCACACCGCAAACACATCCTCGTACAGGAGCTCTGCACACACACACACACACACACACACACACACACACACACACACACACACACACACACACACACACACACACACACACACACACACACACCATTTTTAGAGACTCTAAGTCTTCCCACTCCTAACTAGCTTTAATCACTCTTTCTGAAAAGCTGAAACATGTTCCTGTGGTTCTGTTTACTGTTAATCAACAATACAGTCAGTTACTCCTGCAGATGTAATATGGTCATTTTATCATTTGTGAAAGTCACCCTTTAAGGCATTTCTGCTTTCATTAGAGATTAGATATGGGCAGCAGAGAGAAACATCATTAAGAGACATGCCACAAAGGTGTTGAACATATAACATTATGGGTACTTGGTACAGTATACCATAATTTATTTTACTCATGCTGTTGCCAGTCATGAGCTTCACCTGAACTGCATAGCATGCCGACAAGAACACCTGCCAGCTTTCCATTTGCAAACACTGCTAATCATGTCAGTGTGATCAAGAGAGACTTCGGCCCCCCAGGAGTCAAAATGACTTAATGCAGCTTTGAAGCACACAACTCAGTTAGAGAACAGAGGGGAGGGGCAGTGGATGATGTGTTTTTCACCTCTCTTGAAGTCCAACAGGAACCAGCGGTAACAGAAGTAGAAGTGAGTGTAATCTCCATTCTGCTGCATCAGTTCAAACAGCTCGGAGTCCAGGATCTGACACCAGAGACAGAGCAGAGAGAACGTCAATGGGTTATAGTAGAAGTACAAGACGTTCTCTGTCCCGCACACACACACACACACACACACACACACACACACACACACACACACACATACACACAATAAGAGTTATCCATCACCTGAATTAGTGACCTCATGTTGGCAAAGTGTGTGTCCATGGCTCCACCATTAGGGAAGTTCTGACTCATCCTCTTCATTAGCTGAGTGAAACAGCTGTAAGCCAGGCACTCTGATACACACACACACACACACACACACACACACACAGGACGAACACAGGGTCATGTAGCCAGCATAGCGCTAAAATGGTTGCGTTGGCAACAAATAATATTTCCCAATATAATTTTGAACATTTATGACATTATAAATGAGTGTCTAGTTGCTGTGACAGCCACTGTGTAGGGTTCTGTGTGTGACACAACCTTATAAACAGGCAGTTTAATGTTATAATATTCCAAATTTAGAAAGAACCTCACCAGACTGTTCACTTTATGTTTGCTGACCTACATTCACAGCAAACAGTCCAGTTTATCAGCTACAACATTTGTGACGCAAGATTGAAGCGCATCTTAGCTTCAATTATGTAATGGCTACTTGGGCTATTTTTCATCTGTACTATTTATAATAATCACTGTCAACAGATATGCAGTATATGATGATTCTTTCTACTCACCATCATCCAGGATGACCATGAGTGGAGCGAGCAGGTCACACATGCCCTGAACGTAGCCCATCTCTAAATGCTCCCACACATAGCTGCAGGCAAGATGGAGACACGCCACGACAAACAAGAGCTTGATCAGCGAGTAAACAAGTCACATTCACAGATTTAATGTACTTCTTGCACTGTGGGTGGGGATGTTTGTGTGTGTCTTCCAGTGGTGCAATGGAACTTAGTATATTTGCTCAAGTACTTAAGGGAACATTTTACTTGTGACTTCTATTTGATTGTCTCCATTGTCTATTTCATACTCCAGTATATTACCAGATAAAACAGTGGATGCACTAAAAATATAAAATACTTCAATAATATAATATTTGTTAGAGAAAAAATACTTCTGTGTAAAGTAGTTAAACTCAGCTCCACCTTGACCAGATACTTCAACATATGTATTATTAATCCAATAATGTAATATAAAATATTAACAAAATGCTGATTATATTATTGTATGTTTACAATAATGGCTGTAAGCCGTGGCTGATTGCGCAATGGATAAGGCACATGACTTTGGAGTGAGAGACCCGGGTTCAATCCCCCAGTGTGACCCATCCACCATTGTGTCCTTGAGCAAGACACTTAACCCCTACTTGCTCCAGAGGCGTGTGACCTCTGACATATATAGCAATTGTAAGTCGCTTTGGATAAAAGCGTCAGCTAAATGAATAAATGTAAGTGTTTACTCATGTAAAATTTTGAATGCAGGACTTTGACTTGTACTAAAATATTTTTACATTGTCGTATTGATCCTTTCACTTTAAGCTACGGCAACTCATTTTTTTGGCCATTTGGGGGCAGCATAAACAAACACAACATGTTTTCATCTTTTTAAGTTGAAATTGCGTGACTTATTTACACACCATGAAGAAAAAAGCATTCATTGGAGCTATTCACCACCTTGTGAATGTAAGAACAATATTCACTCGATTAGCTCAAGTTTGCTCTACACTAACTGCTGAGACAAATATCTGCCTCTTTAGCTGCTAAATGCTCCACTATGTTCACCAGATAGTGGCTAACTGAGCAGGGGGTGTGCAGTGAGTTTTTTTTTCGGCCATAAAACCAAAACAATTGGCTGAAAGTTGTTTAAAAGCTGAGGGGAACAGCTGATCTGGGGGGTCATTCTCTGGCTTTGTTACTACAAGCAACATCCTTCACAATACATGTAATTCATATAAAAATATTGAATGTAGCAACATGGAGGGATCTCAAGACTTTTTCCTCATACCTGCACATGATGTTGCGTAGTTTCTCCAGGTTGGCTGTGGTGAAGTAATAATAGTTTCGGTCGCAGCGCTGCACATCTTTGTCTATCCTGTGGAGGTTGAGGGCAACTGTGTCCAACAGCTCGATCTGCACAAACAACAGATTGTTGAGTGAGTGTAAGTGTAAATCAAAGTGTCTTTGGTATTTTAAAGTGTTTTACTATGAGCAACCTCAGTCTGCCCATCTGCCACGTTGGAAAGACATGTCAAAATCTTGACTTTAAGTCATGTTTTCCCTTCTTGTTGCAGGCTTGCTCAGTCAGATTAAATAAACAGACATATAAACAGACATGTCCACATCCTCTACATACCGTATATGAGGAGAGTGAAGGTGATATCCCCCTCTGCAGCAGCTCCATTGGTCACCAGTTTGTCCAGCTGACTGCACAGCCTGTCCTCTGTCAGAGAGTCCTGACGCCCCCCCAGCACCCCAGGAGTGCTGCCCTCCTCCCCACCCCCCCCTTCCTCCTCCGTACTCTGACCGTCGTCTATGCTGGACAGGATCTGAGAATGAGCAGAGGTCACAGAGTAGTTTCTGGACGAGGGGAGACCCGAGTCGGGGGAGTCAAACTCCACCAGAGGGCGCTCCTCTGGGGGGAGGGCTGCAGGGGGAACCAGGGTGGTCATGGTGGGGGTATTGTCCTCTCCACTGGGGGTCTCCTGGCTCCCCGCATCCGGCTCATCCACCGACATAAACACCTGAAGAAGGATGGAACTTTAGCAGTGACAGTGAGGGCAGTGATGCAGGATGAGATCATAAATCATATGGTTTGCATTCCTGTCTGTTGCAACTAGCCTTCTGCCTCCAGCTCACCCTCCCTTTGTTAGTTAATGCTTGCTCATATATTGTACCTGCACACATAAACGTGTACATAGACACTATACACAGTGTGTACTCTACTACTGCTATCTGTAATCATTCTTTTTAAGAACAGATGAATGAGCAGATCACTGTCACTTCCTTAAGGGACGTTGTGTCATTTAAGAATATCAGATTATTGCCTTTAGACCAGCAATAAGAATAGTGCTGGTGGTCCAGGGGTTTAGACACTGACCATGGAATCAAAGCTTCCCACCGTGTGAGTCGAGTGGGGACCTTTTGCATTGTTGTCCCTCTAAGCTCATTTAGTGATCACTCTTCACAGTTCACTTTCAAAATAAAATGCCCGAAAAATTAAATTAAAATTTTCAAAATTAATGCAACAGGTGCCGAGATGTCCTGACAAGATATCCTATGAGAGGGTTGGCCATGGCTTGGAGGTAGAGCTGCTCGTCGGCTAGCTGAAAGAACGGCGGTTTGATTCCCAACTTTCCTCACAGGGTACCCGGGCAGTTGGCACCTTGCATGGTAGAGCCATCAGTGTATGAATGTGTGCAAATGGGGTGAAAGTGGCATGCAGTATAAAGCTATGGAAGACTAGAAAAGCGCTATACAGTTCATTTACCGTCCTTAGCTCACCTTTTATGCAGAGCAGGTGTAGACTGTACTCTACTCTTGATGCAACTCCATAAAATCTACTGTTAGACGCATGAAACCTGGGACTCTACATCCCAGTTTGTAACACATGCTTTCTGTTATTAATTTATAGTCTTTAAGCCTAATTCAAGATAACCTTGAGGACATTGCTATGACATCATCCAGGTTATTTTCTCTTTTGCTGACAGGATGTGAAATGTGAAGGGGGAGTGTGTAATAAGGAAAGTTGTCAAGCAAAGATCCTGTGAAATGTCCAGATGTTTAAAAACACAGTGTTATACAATTTATCGTATGCAGAGCTGAACAATGTTTATTACAGCATTAGGTTATGTTGATTACATTAATCTGAGCTTCAGTTAAAATCACAACACTTTACTGTAAAAAAAAAAGCTTTCTATATTGCTAATAAGTCTAAAAAGGAGACAGATGTTTGTTGGCTGGATGTCACATTGTGTTGAGCTTCACCTCATTGCTGAGCGTGGAGTCTCTGTGAACCAGCCGCAGGACATGGCTGTCAATGCTGCTGCCGGAGGAGAGCTTGGCAAAGATGGCCGACTGCATCTCCTTCTCCCTCTGCTTGACGATTACTTCACATGCCTTCCACTCACGCATCACCTGCTGGTAGCGCTCGCTGATCTTTGCATCAATCTTCACAGGGACAAAAAGGCAATCACATATTGCTTTTCAAATTAAGAGGCAAATTCAGACAGTGTGTGTGTGTGTGTGTGTGTATGTGCGCTGTACCTGGCTCATGTCCTTTTTACCCATGCCGAACTTGTAGTGTCCCAGCAGGAAAGGCCAAACCTCCTTCCTGATGTCGTGCTGCACTCCGCCATAATAAACAAGCCTAAGCAGCTCCAGCTCCTTATAGTTCTATACACACACGCACACATTCATATATGCAACACACAGAGAGAGAGAAAGAAAAATAGGAATATAAAGTAATATAAGAATTCAGATGACATGAAGAAGAAGCCTGGAGTGAGTCGTGAGAGGAACCAGAGGAAGAGGAAGTGCATTAATAATGAAAGGAGAGAAAGAGTGATTGCGATCCATACAGAGAAAGACAGACGAGTGCAGAAGACAAAGATATGAATAGAGTGTAAATTAGTAATGATGACTTTGTTGGAGTTGAATGATGAATGATTACAGAGGCTGCTTTAATAGCTACGGTGGTCTCTTACTGCACCCTGTAATGAGACTTCATTTCAATGAAACTCATTATATTTTCATTAGAGTGAAGGAGAGAGCAGGGCTGGATCACGGTCCCAAGAGGCCCCTAGGTACATGCCCTCCGCTTTCCGGTGTCTACCTTGCCTTCCTCTTCCCAAGTGTATCCAGTACACCAAAATCTAGCTGTCTGACAAGGTCTGTGACATTGGGCCTCTATCACTTTTATGTGCGTGGAAATGTTCTTCCGCACTTATTTTAAAAAATTAATTTAAAGATTAAAAAATAAGTTTAAACACGCGGCAGCGTGTTTAAGCTTAAGTGGTTAACGCTGTCACCTCACAGCAAAAAGGTCGTAGGTTCAAACCCCAGTTGCCCCGTCCTTTCAGTGTGGAGTTTGCATGTCCGGCTTCCTCCCACCATCCAAAGACATGCGGGCTAGGTTAATTGGTGTCTCTAGAAATTGTCTTTAGGTGTGAGTGGTTCCAGCCCCCCGCAACCGCAGGCTAAGCGGTTGACGATGGATGGAAGTTTGCGAGCAAAATTACTGTCAGATTCATGACACCGTTCTAATCAGGGAAGTGCGTATTGCCACACCCCTATTTCTCTATATAAGGTTGCCTAGACATGTGTCCTGGCTCAAGGCTTTCCCATCTGCTCTTCTCCCTGAACAGCTGCACCTCCAGTCTGTCAAGCTCCTGAAGTTTGCGGATGACACCACCCTCATGATACCATACCTCATAACATGAGCATAAAGGAAAAAAGCAGAATTTCATGACTGAAGAAACTGAAACAGAAGTGTTTGAGTAGGAACCCAGAAAAGGCATGTTATATTACACATTATGTTACTTTAGGATGTGGCTACCTTGTGTTTGACAATCAGTTTAGAGGCAAATGCATTCAACTAGCCATGAACTTATTTTTGGTTGCTGTCAGTGTTTTGTCTAAGAAACTATTGAAAGTTAAGTTGTAACATTTTGGTTGACTAAAAAATTTCTTGTTCAGCATTCAGTTTTACTAAAAGCTGACAGGCTGTTCATTTTTCCCGGTAAATACACTTAGTCTTAAGCCTGTTTTTTGTTAGCCAACATTGGCATCCCAATTAATAACAGTTAACGTGAATTACGGATGCACTTTACTAATCCAGCCTACTACATAGGCTACATAGCTCCACCCTCTGATTCGAATATTGTCACTTCTGTTTCCAAAAAAACATGATGGTGATGGCCAAAGTGCCAGAAGACTCTCCTGTGATTGCAGCATTGTGATGTGTGGAATGTGGGATTTGTAGTTTTTGAACCAGAAACAGATATATGATACACCAGCTCCACCTACACAACCATTGCCGCACTTCATGTAAACAAGATTACTAAACTATATTTCTAACAACCTATTATAACAGTTTGTTCTTGTGGAAAAAGAACTCACAGGTTACGTCAGCTTATCATCTTTACTGTAAATAAGCCTTGCACAGCCCTCATGATGCTCACCATGATTTACCTATGGGGATTGATCAATATCAGTGACTCAATGATGACTTGGCAATCTGCTGTGATTTCTGTCTTTTAACTTCACTGGCCTGCCGATGAAGGGGTGGAGGAGTAGAGGGGTGTCAGATGGTGCAGGAAGATTAAAAGTCTTGTTTATGTGATTGTAGTCAATCATCCTCCTAGGTTTCTTTTCCCTTTCAACCTCACTGCTTGCTGCTGTATAAACCTCTCGGCTGTGTACCTACCTTGCAGTCTTTCTGGTACTTGCTCCACACCTCTTTGCTGAGGCCCCCGGCCGCCTCGCAGGGTCTGTCTGGAGGGACGATGTTGTGGTTGACCAGAGCTGACAGGTGAGTCCGCACAGTGGACAGGTGTCGACAGTAGGCCAGCCCTGATGGACATGTGAGACAGGGATAGACACACACAGCTGAGACCAAGCACCAACAAAGTCAAAAATTATTTATATTTTCCAAAATCACAGATTTGTCTTAGAAGGCTTTCAGGTTCTACACAAAATATCCCTTTATACTTAGACACTTAATATGATGATGACAAAACATTGAATACAACACCTTCCACTGCACTTTATTATGTTATACAGCTCACCTTTTATGTTATACAGCACTCTGAGACAGGCAGCCACCAGAAACATTCATAGAGGAATATTAAAAAAATTCTATGCAGTGCTGTCTTGCTCATGATATTTGATTTGATGATTTAGCACCTATCTACACATTCCAGGGTTCAACAGGCTTGATTTATTAATTAATACATTTAACAGTCATGTAAAAGCTGTTTTAATTGTCTCACCACTGTGTGTAAGCAGTAGACCCACTATTAATAATTTAAGAATACATTTACAAGGTTTCCTTTGTCATACACCACCTGAATGTCTGTGGTCAGGTGACATACAGAATGAACAACGTCAACCAATGTCCTCAAACTCACAAGATTTATGTAAACTTAAAACTTAAATCTTCTATCACTATTTACAGGCAGAATTTTTTTCTGCCTGTAAATCTAGTTATGCTGCATGACCCTGAAATGTTACAATCTTGCCATGCATGTTTGGCAATTTTAATTATGTACAATTCTATTGTATTTGGAATATTGTCTGAACCTGCTTTTATAAAATAACAGTGTCATTATACAGAGCAACAAGCTAATGGTACAATAATGTCTCCACACTGATGCTGCAATTAAAAAAAATCTCCTTTGAAAACCAATATGTGAATAACATAATGAATGTTATGTTACCCAGCCGTTTATTAGTTTGACATATTTACAGGGATATTTCACCACAGTTTGAAAACTTGTTTCTTTATCCAGCAGCAGCTGCTGTATGAAGTCATACATTATTTTTAGTAATTTTTTAATAACTTGAATTGATTTTAAAATCAATTTTGCTCTCAACTAGAAACAGTACAATGTTACTACTGCCTCTTATTTTACTTGTTACACTCTGTTGTGTTTTATCCTTAAATAATTACAGGCTCCGCATAGAAACTTGCCTTACTCTTTTCTAAATAGATGAATTATTAGTTTTTAGCATATTGTTAGGCTACCTGCATTGTATTATATACTATATGTTTAAATAACAAAAAAATTGTCGCCATACACTTCACTAACTAAAAGTAAAAACATTAACTTCTGTTTCACTCGTGTGTAAGAAAGGAGTTTAGATGTCTGCCACAGTTAATGTCACAATCATCGACATTCAAACAGATGGAAATGACTGAATGAATACTGTGCAGAACAACGTACTTACATCCATAAAAGGCTCTGGAGACTATCTGCCTCTTCATGTTCTGGCAGAGCATCTTAAGAGGAACACTGGTGGAAAGAAAATAAATTAACCACTATTTCCAAGACATGGTCTGATATTTGTTTATATTGCCTTTTAATAAAGAATCCACCACCATGGCTGAAGCTGAAGCAAACACATTAATGGCTTAATGTGTTTTATGTAATGGATAAATGGACTAGATGCTGCCTCCATACATACGTATGAATGTCTGATGGGTCGTGTATGCAGGTACAGCCGGCCGGGTAGTCGAACGACACGTTGCTACCCGCCGTGGTGCAGGACTGGCACAGCGACTCGTGAGTGGTTACTTCGGCCTGTTGCCACGACGACGGGCTGCCTCCGAAACCCTGCATCTCCATCATCTCCCCGTGGTCTAAACCAGAGAGAATGAAAGTGAGAAGACAGAGAGAGGTCTCAGTGCTCGGAGACAAAATGGACGCTGCATTTTCATGTGCTGCGTTGTTTGTTATTTAGAAGTGCCCTCAAATCCGCTTCACACTGGCTATGTTCTATGCCTTACATATTATGACATAGGTCCCTCAGCTCAACCATAAATACATCTTTCCATGTATTGTTCTTTGTTATTCATGACATCAAGAGATGAGTAGATGGATGAAAGTTTGACACTCATGTTACATGTGAGAGCTGGAAAAATAAAGTGTAGAGAGGAAACTAAAAGAGGAGGGGGACGGTTTAAGAAGCAGGGACGGTGCTGTGGGAGAGACAGGATGTAGAGAGAGGATGCAGGGAAGCCATGCTGGATCAGTTCATTCAGAGGGGAGACAGCAGAGCTCAGGGACGCTCCAGACAAACAGGAGAGGGGAGAGAGAAAGTGAAGGAGTTGATAGAAAAGGAGAAGGCAGGGACGAGGCTGACGCTCAGGCCATGCAGGATGCATAAAGCCAGAACAAGACAAGAGACACCAAAAGAAATTATCTCATAAACAACAGAAACAAATGGACACTAGGAAAAGGGCACACAAAGAGGAGGGAAAAAATCATAAAAAACTTCAACATTAAATAAATGCTCTTCACCTTAATTCTTCAGGTTGGAGCTGATGACCTGTCATAAATATGAAGCTGCGCTTTCGTTGTTCCATAACCCCAAAAACAAATAATATTAAGAACAAAAAAAAAAAGCGAACAGAAAAAATGTTGGAGCGAGACCGAGGCCTCCCTCCTCTTTACTTTAGAACTAGACGTGATCAACAACTGCTTTTGGGATCAGTAATGCAACCCTGCTCACACAAGGACTCCACGTCTCTACTACTGCGGAACCCCACAGGACCGTAATGAGAGGGGTAGAGGAGGGGGCAAGGGGAGGGGAAGGGGCTGGTGGGGTCGGTGAAGAATTACAGTGAACAGCATTGCAGCAAACGACTGCACAAACAGAGTAGGAACAACTGAGGTAGTCAGAAAAGAGAGAGAGAAATCAAAACGAACAGAGGAGGAGACTGTGAGAAAGGATTTTCCATCACAAATACGTAGAAACACTTAGTCGTTCTTTAAAAAACAATGAAACAGGTGCATATTTCCCATGCAAAAACTGTCAAGCATGTTGCAAGTGAGAAATGAAAGGACAAAAAGAAGGAAAAGGATTAAGTCAAATTAAAGGAGTGCAAAAAACTAAGCAAATTATCAAAGCGTTTCTTGGCCACGACAGTGTAAACCCAACAGTGCTGAGACATGCTTCAAGAGCTACAGTATACCCACTGATAACTGTAAATCCCAGTATGCAAAGCAGCCAGAAAGGCCCTGACCTAGACAAGGAGACCTGGGGAAGTCTGGATCTGTGTACAAGTGATGAAACCAGGTGACGGAGGTGTCCAGTCATGGTGTTTAGCAGCACTTTCTACAAGGCTGTCAATTTGACAGTGTGTCTTTCACAGGCTTGTGTAAGGATCCCTGCCAAGCATGTGGATTAAACTGTGTCGCTGAGCGGTGGGAAGAAAGAGAAGAGAGAGAGAGTGAAATATAGCAGGAAGGGTGTGGGGGGAGTGTGCCAGGGGCTGCTGTGGCAATAACTGGGTGTGTGACAATATGTGTGACAAAGCCACCATTTTCCAATAACGGGATGTTATAGTGCCAGATTACAATGTCTAGGGACTTCCAGCTCAAACTGGATTTCATTGTTGAGCAAATGCTATTGAATGGTTGGATTAGGCTACCAGTGGCTGAGATTGTGTTGTATTTGCCTCTAAAGGTAATCCTAAATTAAAAGTGTTAATCTGGCTGCTTACTGACAGTTTTACTGACTGTTTGTAACTGTTCATCCATCAAGATGGTGTGCGCTGAAGACTCGCTCATGCCCTGAGACTTCCTCTCTTTGTGCTTGTGCTCCTCCTCTTCCTGTCCCCCTCCATCTGACACTCGGGAGCTGCAGCTGCACCTACAATTCACTAGCATCGAAGGAGATCTACATTATAGTTTATGTCACAAGTTACATGTGCAGAACTTGAGACTGTGCTGACAGCTCACAGCTACACTTACAATTTCACATCAGGGTTTGATGAAACCTTCATACACAGAACAGTATGAACCTTTGACAAAGCATAGCAGCAAAGCAAGCAGGAATTCTGCATGTTGTATTTAGAAGATGCTACATGTAGCATTTTTAAACATCAATGGCATTAACAATTATTTCCACATGAGGGTATAAAACAGCTTTTTTGGTCAAGTGGGGCACAGGAACTAGCTGAAAACAGTACATATGATAAGGTCGAATCGGCGCGAATCAACTCCACCCAGCTGATGCAACACCGTTGTACGCCGTGACAGTAATCAAGTGAATCACTGCTGTCGCGCAGTGAGTGACAGTTTTTGGCCGAGTGGTAACACAAGTGTACACAATTGTATTCAGTTAGTTTCGTTTTGCACGGGTCTCATCCATACAGTGCCAAACGGGTTCTGTCTGAGGGTAGCCTAACAGCTGACCAAATAATAAGCAGCAGAGCAGACTTTGATAAATATTATGAATTGTGATTATATGATGATGACATTCACATGAAAATCTTTCTGGGACAGATTTTCAATGTGCAAAATGTTTTGAACATCCAGTTGAGGAGTTTCTAACTGAATTACAATAAATGATCCTTGAGGTGAAAAGGTGCCACAGACACATTTAAAGAGGTTACTTCCCCAAACAAAGACACAAAGAGGAGGGAAGACCAAATCATATTTTGAATTGTCCCATGCTGCCTGAATTTAGGCCTAGATATATCATCATAAACTGATGCAGAAACGTCAGGAATTAGTGCAGAAAATTTCACCAGAATGCAGGAAATTAAGTGTTTAATGCTAAAATTTTACTGGGGGAGGACCCACAGACCCCCCGCTACATAAATGGCCCCTCCATTGCTAAAGAAAAATCTACGCTCTTGCTAATTATGAATAATGTACTACATTCATTCCCTGAAATGCAAAGTCTCTGGTCTGACACATAGATTCTGGGGGAAAGACTCCTAAATGCATGTTTAGGTTTGGTCCAATTAAGGCTATGATGTCTGGAGGTTGGCAAGTAATAACACTGATCTGACCATGATTATTGACTTGGCTTTTCATCTATAATACTTTTAAACTTTAAATGTGGGTATTGAACTTTTAAAACTAAATTCCTGAGGATAAAGAAGGATGCCCGTGACCCCTGCAGTGGGATATGACCCATAAGCCCGTACTCCAATACAGAATCTCACTCCAAACTAAATTGAGAAGTTGGCAGCTCTGGCATTCTTTTGGTGCTGTGTTTCCACCTGATAAATATAAGCTGTCCACTTTCCTTTAAACTCTGTTTTGGTCTCCACCAACTCCTGTGAAAAATATCTGGCTATTTAGCTGTTACATGCTCAACTTTCTTCATCAATTCAAATTAGCTTTATTGGCATGAATGTATAACAACAACATTGCCAAAGCATCATACAAAAACTACACAAGAACAATCAACCCCATACATTCACTAGCTAACTGCTAACTTTGTGTGTTTGCTGCTGAGTAACTAGAATTCAGTGGGTTTAATTTAAGAACTTATTTAAAGATAACTGCTGCTGCTGAGGCTGGAAACAAAGCTGATGACAGCACCTCTGTACCTTAAAAAAATGAAAAAATAGTTAAAAGGCACTACATATCGAAACACTAAATATCGATTAATGGAACAATTATTGAAATCATGATGGAGACAATACCAGAGAATTTTCAGGGCTAAAATCAAGACCACATATCCAATTTAAAGCCTGTTGCTTCCTGTTCCCAAATTATCAGAGATCATAAAACCGGAGGTGACTTTTTCCATCTTTAGCATTGTATTGCATTTGTAATGCTATGTAACACTTGTCATAAGATTTGTTCACTTAAAGCATCTCGCTTGTGCTAGAAGAAAATAAACTAGTACTTTTTAAAAACTAAATCAAAGCAGGTGGAACAAAGTTAGACACTGTCCGTCGCCTTAACGATTGCTGGGCTCTTTTGTATCTGTATGCCGAATATTGTCCTAAAGCAGCTTCGCTTTTCAGTTTTGTGTTGATCTACCTGAACTTATTCTTTGTTAACCCCAGCCAACCCCAGCTTACTCCACACTGTTGGGCTCGGCCTCAGGCAGCACACACACAGGCAGATGAAGCTGGGGAGAGGTGGGAGGTTGGGAGAGGGAAGGGAGGAGGGCCTGGGAGGGCATGATGGGGGGGTCTGAAGCCAGGGTGTGAGGTCTCAGGAGTGGGGGCGGTGGGGTTGGGTGGGTGTGTTTAGGTGATAAAAACCTTTCATGACATTAGGGTCTGTGAGGTTCCGCGAGCAGATCATTGAGATCATAGCATGGAGCCTATCTTCCTCTTCCTCGTCATCGTCCAGCGACGGAGCACGACTGCCCGTGGTGTGGTGGTAGTTTATAGTGACTGCTTGCACCAGGACAACAGAGAACACAGTTAGAACAGTGCCACCCTTACAGACCTTGGGAAGAGCATCGTGGGAAAGTCACCACACTACACATGTACTTTGTAATCACATCATAGGAAGACAAAATTTAAGCAGATATACTGTACTTATTTTTAAAAAGGCAAATAAAATCACAGAAATGGGTGTTAACCATGAAAGAATATTACCTTTTTGCCGAGGGCATGACAATGAAAAAGTGGTACTTACTGGCGTCGTAGCGGTATCCAGGGTAGACGATGCGAAACACGTAGTCAGCAGCTGTCTCCTCCTCACCGTTCCTGTCCTGGTCGATGAGCCTAGCAGCACTGCTCCTCTTCCTCAGTTTAGGGAACACCTTTCCCTGCAGATCACACACAAATAATGGCAAAATAGCATCTTCATCGGCTAAGCAAACACAGCCCTCTCTGTTATTCCCTCCCCTTTGTAATTGATGGAATGTTATGGAATTTAAAGTGTGTATTTGCATGCGATTCTAACACTGTTTCCATGTTGTCTTTACTTGTATCCGGGTCAAACTGTGTATCTGTACCGCTTGGTGTGAAGCTCCTAAATGTGATTTCAATAAAGACACAAGTGATTTCACTGGGGAGAAAGGCTGCTGGTGGTTGTGCCCTCACTCCATGAATGTTTTAACATCTCTCCTGCAGCATCAACACTGGCCAGGCTTTTACACACACATGTAACCTTGACTTTAGGTATGAACGCAGCTCTAACAAGGTGACGCACCTTGCCTTTCTGGGACCAGAGGGGGGGCTCCAGTTGACCCCGCGGTAAAAGGCCTGTTTCCAGACAGGAGAGGAAGGCAAGGAGGTGACCACCAGGGGGGAAGTGGAGGGGAGGCCGTTGGATCCCATCCTGACTGACCAGAACCAGCGTACCACCACAGTCAGCTGGAATATACGAGGAAAACAACTTTAAGCAAGGATGAGATTAGAAAAAAAAAGAAGGACAGAATGAATCATGTTATAAACCTTTGGATTAGTTTAAGAGTTTTAATTCATTCAATTCAATTCAAAAACATTTTCATATAGAGCAGGTCTAGACTGTGATCTACAATATTATTAAACTCCTTCTAATATTAGAATGGATTGTTGTATAAATAATGTAAAAAGAGGGTGAGACTACATGCACATACACAAACAAATATATTAGATACGGAAGGAGAGACAGTATAAAAGATGAAGAAGTTGTCACCAAGACTTTATCAAGACATGCAATCAATGCATTGATACGACAGCATCTTATGAAACACAGTCCCTTTGTGACAGAACGCTCTTAATATAAGATGATGGGTGAGGTGTGAAATGACTGCGTGTACCAGGATGACTGAATTAGGACATATTATGGGAAGTAGCAGTATACTCACGGCGTTGGTGACAGTGGATACAGACTATCTGACGCAGCGGGACAGTCAGGGCATAGTCCCAGTAGATACTGACAGAAAGGGAAATGTCGAGGTGTAAAATGAAGCTTCAGAGGCAGTGGCTGGCACCTCACATCACTGTTAGTGTCATTATATGCATCTTTTTCACATAGGGAGTTAGATCATTTATGTATAATATAAAGCAGGCGTGTTTTGGTTACCTCTTCTCAAGGTCACAGTCTCCCAGCGTGCCGTTGATGAGCTGGTTAGGTGTCCACTTCAGGGTGAGATTATCCCCAGCCTGGTGGAGAGACAGGTAGCCCCGCAACACCTCCATGTCCTTCTTCTACCGTGGGAGAAGGAAGAGGAAGAAAGAAGGACATGACGTGAGACTTGAGGTTTGAAGGTGTCACATTTGGAGAATAAGACAGAGAGCAGAAAACTGAGGCTGCATCCTCCAGCCATTTTTATCCAAACAACTGCTGCGAGATTTGCAGTTTAACCACCTCAAAACTTGCCAGCTTGTAGCTACTTGCTTGTCCAAGATTGGAAGCGGGGGGCAAAGAGCTAGCCTGGCTGTGCCCAAACTTAGAAATACATGCCTACCAATATCTCTAAAGCAAAGGAATTTGCTGTTTTTGTTTTAGGGAGAGTTACACTCTGTAATGATCTTGACTCTCGACAAACTGTTTCTCTCTGCTGACATCCTTAATGCTACGCTAGGCCCATCGCCTCCTGACTCTAGTGTCACTCACAGAAACAAGATTTCAATCTTCTTATCAACTCTGGCAAAGATAAGCACATAAGATAAACACACTTCCTGAAACACTTTACTATTTATGTTAAACATGAACTATTTGTTACTAAATAAAGAACAAAGTTTAAGTTGTAGAAATCTATAATTAATTATACATATACGAGCGTTTACCACTGCTCATCTGCTTTTATAGAAATATTTGGTCAGATTAAATGACACTGGTGTGCACATACGGTGTTTATGCATACCTACAGTACATGTTACATTGTATATAGACTGAAACTACATTATGGTTGAAGCAGAGAGTAGGATGACATACAGTACCATTTAGCATGCATAGCATGCAGTAAGTGCTGAATTCATCTGTGTGTGCACTCAGCTATGTGTTTTAGCATGGCTCTGGGAAAGGCTGAGCATTGTGGGCAGCAAATTTGTGCTGCTCATTATACATTCCCAGGGCCAAACATGCCGAAGCTACTTGGCAGTGCTGAGCACATTACAGCTTTCATTTCCAAGATCACACATACAAAATACTGCGTGTCTGTGTGCAGCACAATAACAGATGACAATATCAATCATTTGCAATTTATCTGTACACCAGCTGAGTGGGTGCAAAGTGCTGTCTGTGTGCAGTGCATGTATGTAGGCTTCCAAGTTGGATTTCTGCCTACATCCCAGAGCAACAGTAGCTTCAGGGCTTCCACAGCAGCTCAGTAAGACCTGTTACTTTCATGTAAAGTTTCCACCAAAAAGGTTATACCAAAAAGTCAGGACCCAGAAGCTGGTACAGCTGTTAACACTGATATCATATGTCTTTTTTAGTCAGAGTGTACATTTAGTACAGGTTTAACTTCAGATGAACTGATGGTTATGTTCTGATGGCTGCTTCAAGAAATAGACTAAACAGATGGCTCAATAATACAATAATACTGTGCTGGAATTTAATTTTTGATTTTACTTTTATTGCTTGTACTTTCTTGAGGTCTTATCTGATATTTTCACAATATCAGTTGTGTCTTACTGTTAGGATTTAGGTTTTGTACTGTTGTTTTTCCTGTGTTTATTTGATTTTGTCTTGGTTTAGAGTTTTGTAGTTTAGTTTATTTCGTTCATTTGCTTTTAGTAACTGTATCGTCTCTTATTGTATTTCCTTAGTTCTGTGTCCCAGGTTCATGTCTTAAATGTTTCTCCAGCTCTGTGTGTCCTGTCTTTAGTCTTGGTTCTTGTATTCTTTATTTTGGTCTGTTGGATTTTGGAGTTCTGTATTGTCTAGTGTTTTGTAACCTGTGTGTTTCCCCAGTGATCCCTCTGCATGTCTGTCTCTGTTTTCCCCTGCTCCCTCTCTCCCTGCCTGTGCCTCGTTATCCTTCCTGTCACCTGTGTTGCTCCCGCCCTGCTCGTTAGTCCCTGTGTATATATACCTGGTGTTTCTGTCTTGTCTTTGTCGGATCACTGTTCTTGTGCTTTGTGCCTTTGACTACTCACCTTTTGTGGATACCCTGTGTTCTCTGCCTTCCTTTTTCTGTTGTGTTTTGGATTTTGGACTCTTGGTTTAGGATTTTCTCCTATTTTCTGTTTGATTTTGGATTACCTTTTTTTGGTAAATTACCTTTTTTCTTTGTTATTCAGCCACTCCACCAGTAAGTGTGCTCGCTTTTTGTTGCCTTTGCCTTTTGTTAATAAATCATTGAACTGTACCAGTCAGCCTTCTGTGTCCCGCATTTGGGTCCTACAACCTGCCTCATACACCATGAATCATAACACTTACAGTATTTACTACTATGACTCACATGAACTCACACCAAAACTATAGCAAGTTTTGTTCTTACCTACGGACATTTTGGGGAAAAGAAAACAGTAATCAACCTGACAAAAGTTCTGAATTTGTTTGTAAGTTAAGATAAAATGAGTTTGAACGTCTTATGAAAGAGTCCCAATGTTTCTTAAGTTTGAGTTTTTTTATTACATCATTTATTAATGCTGTGAGCACCACAAACAACAATCCATTCATGAAATGGAGGAATCTCAATGCCTAAAACTATCTGCATAGCTACATACCATTACAGGTAAGTCAGAACATGTGCTTTTTTGTAGGTAGGTACAGCATCATTGCTGATCCAGGAAGCATTTGATAGACCAATGTAGGCTATATGAAATCCGATCCTTTGGTATCTTCAAAGACACCCACTATCAGAAATGCTCTACTATACTGTTAAATAACTGGAACCACACTTTGGTGAAAGAGACCCTGTGTGGTTTTTATACTGATTGGTCACATTGGGATCAGAATCAAAAAAGAATTTGATCTGGAAAACCCTGTTTCTGAGCCCTTTCATTAATGTCAGATGTAGCACAGATATTCCAGGTATATGCATCAGGTGCTGGTTGAAAATTGAACTTGACGCCCATTGTTTAACTCTAGTAGATGGTCAGACAGAAACAGTAAAGGTACTGTACATGAAAGCTGGTCACAGAGTGAGTATGTTCAGTCGTACCGGTTGCACGAGGACGTTGTTTTTCCCGTAGAGAAGGTGTGTTCTGGAGTTTTGGTGAAGAGACTCCACATACTCCCTCGCTGATGCCGCAAACCTGTCCTCTGACATGCTGCCACTGGACTGCCTCTTGCGGATCTAGAAAAAGGAAAAACATTTTTAACAGCCAACTTCTACAATTAATATCAGTGATCTATCCTCACTATACACCAACACCTCCTGACAACTGAGGCAGCTGATCTTAAACGATCCCCACACTCACCCCCAGGGCAGGCCGGCGGCCAGCCGAGGTGTCTTGGCCACGGTGGGCCCCGTGGATTCGATGGCGCTGAACCAATTCGTTGGCTGAGGGGTCTGTCCAGAAATGATCCGATGTCTTCAGTTTGGTGTACTCCAGAGCACATGGCCCCACTGAGACACAGCACACATACATGCAGACCCATTAACAGATCCATTACCAGACAATCAGTGTAATTCAGCAGTGAGTTCAATACGTACCTATAGTGAATTTATACTGAACTCATACCAACAGGTACGGAAGGTCTTTATAAGACTTTTATAATGTAATGAACATTCTGCCTTGGTACAAAATAGTTTCTTATGACACTAAATCATTTTATAAATGCCCTGATCATTTATATACAGAACATTAATCAAACACATTTGAGTGAAAAATCATGTTGTTTGAAAGTAAAGTTTCCTGCCTGGATCTAGAAGTGTTTTTGTAACATCTGCTGTCCAAAATGGTTGAATTCCCAGTAGTGTGTCTTCTATATGTTACATTTCTGTTCAGTTTGTTGTATTAATATTTATATTGCTATTAAGGTTCAAGCCTGGTGTTATTTTTATTGTTCTTATAGTTTCTTATAGTCTACAAATCCAATGAAAAGACTAAAAACAACCATGTGGTCCTTCTCTCAATACTATCTGAAGGGCCAACATTGTCTGAGACACTCCACCACTGGTTCCTACTGAGGACTTTAACTGGAATATCTAACTGGGTCTCTGTGTTATTTGCTATTATAAAATAAATTAGGTATAGGGTTACAAAGTCACAGACTGGTTGACATCTGTTGCACCAGTTTCTGCTAACCAAACCTTTTGCCCATCAAAAAAGGCTTCAAGCTTTAGCATTTCTGTATTTGTATTTAAGCATTAGCATTTGTGCACAGTATGTATTTCATAGTATTGGTATTCCGCTGCTCCCATTTTTTTCTTCAGTGTACAAGCAGACAACAAGTAAACAAGTCTTGTGGTGCCCGCCTGTTTACTGACTGACAGACAGGCTACACCGTTGATACCCTCCCCACCCCGATCACCTCACTGACCACTCGCACCACAAAACACTTTTTCCACAGAGCTGGTCACGGATATCGGGAAGGCCATCCTGACCCTCACCACGGCTTCACAATGGCTTCGTCCAGATTAATGACGTAGCAGACAACGATGCAGAGGAACATCAGGCTCCACATGTCTCAGCTCTCAAATCAGACGGGAGCTGCTGGATGGTCCCATATTCCCTTGTTGGTTATTTGGACCAATCCTCCTCATCACCACAGCTCATTTGCACGAAGCAGCAGAGGAAGAGCAAAGCAAAGCCACACCTCAGCAGCAAAACTGCAGAGATGCTTACCCCAGGAGGGAGCGCCTTGCAGCCACTGCTGCCGCTGCTTCACCCCAGCATGTAAAGTGGGGCTTTCTCATTATGACCTGATTCAGACTCTGAACACACAGAGCTGCATACTGAATCTGTCAAGATTGTCAGTTTTCAGCACCATGACCAGCGGCAGCCTTTTTATTCTGCACTGGTTAATAACTATGTCAACAGACATGAGCGAGGCTACTTTCAGAGCTCTGCTCAACGTAGTAATGCCTGTTATCCATAAACACAGGGATGTCATAAAGGGCTACGCGCTTCAGTTCACAAGTCCTCCCCCTCTATTTAGCGCTGTGGTGGAAATAGACATGTCATCTCAGATGGAGATAACAGCCTTGTTGTCCAGGCTTGCGGAGCGTCTGGAGTAGGATGCTATATCCTGGGTCACTTCAAGCGAAGCGAACAGGGGTTTTTCATTTCTGCTATTTTCTTGTAGTAAAGTAGAGAGGCGGAAGGAGGCAGATTTTGGACAGTCTCTTTTCAACAGCATAACGAAATGTCTGTTTCACATGCAGACCATCACATGTGGGCTGGAATATGTGCGGTCTCATCCATCAACCTGAGAGATACTTATTTTCATGTGCTTCACCTTCCAAGAAGCACACAACCACTTACCCTTTGGATATCCAGTGGCTCTGCACACTTTACCAAGTGTGTGGAAACAGCACTGGAGGATGCAGAGAGGGTATCAAAGTTGCTTTTTTACCTGGACGACCTGATCATTATGGCCGCGCAGGAGAGGGCCACACTCCACACGGTGGCACACGTGTAACACCTGTCAACACCATAAATTGGCTGAAGAGTTGTCCACTTCCCACCCAGTCAATAATTTACCTGGATGTGCACATAGACCCTAAATTTTCTGTCGCTCCCAACAGCGCTATCTATCTGTGATGTGTTTGCTTGGGACTCCTCCACATGAGAAAAATTCAGAGACCCAATACAGGACAAAAGGGTCCGCTTTCAAGCAGATAGCCCAAATCTCTCTGAAGATGCTAACAAACTCCTTTCCTCATCCATGGAGATCTGTGCAGCAGTACCTTGGGCTTCTCTGTGCCATTTTATCCGTTTCTGTCTGCTTGATGTGTCTGAGCCCTCCCTGACTCATTCTGTTTTAATGACAGATGACCCATCAGATCTGGCACTTTGTACACACCTGCCAAATAGCACTTCTAATTCCACCATTGCTGATTAGGGGGCTGTATGAGGGACCATTACAGTATGAAATCAACGTCCCTGTCACCCCTCTGTCAGTGGACTTAGTCTTTCTTTTGCAGTTGTCACCCTGTTCAACTTGTCTTCTCTAGTTTAGTGTTTTCTGTTCCTGTCTGACTGCCTGTGTGTTTCTGTTCCTCTGCTTATTAAACCTTGTGTCTGGCTTGTCTGCCTTCAGCTCCTGCTGTCAAACTGTCAGTGGCGGTGTCTCTAAACTGTATGCTCCTATAAATAGTTCTGAGATCAGTTTGTGGAAAACTTGATGATATGAAAAAAATTATAACAATTCCTTCAACAACTGTCTCATTTGTTTACCTAATAGTTGATCTTAGATGAATTTAGGAACATTTGTTCTGTTTTCTGTGGTTTTCTGTCATTGGCCTCAGGTAATTTTGGAGATTTTGGCAGTTCCAGCAGAGTGTATTATACTCACCAAGTAAGGCTGCCAAGATGGGCCCGAAAACTGAGTCATGCATCAGAGCTTCCCTCTCATAGTATTTACTGCGGAGATAAACACACAGAAATAAGTGAATCAAAGGAAAACATTGTTAAACGTCATCTAATTCTAATGAGGAGTCCTTCTGAGCTATATGTTTTAGGTTAAAGAAAAGTATCATGTCATCTGCATATATTTAATATCCTAGAAAGTCTTTCAACAATCCCCAAAGACTTTCCTCAGGGAAAGATGGACAAAAGTTTACATAAACTTGCAAAGAGCATGTGTATAACGACAGTTACAGTTTCCACTGATTACAACAACTCTGTGTTTTTTCGTGATGGAATGATTGGAGCTCATACTTCTTTGTCCCAAAAACTCATTCATCAATTTTGGTTCTCTTATTGTAGACCACATTCAGCAACTTAAATTATCAAGTTTGGTAATGTAGAAAGTTGTGTCAATCAAATGTACTTTGTGGCATGGCCTCTAAACTTCTCGTGAGTGATAATGATTGACTACAGCTGGTGACTTCTCTAAGTCCTTTTAAATAGGGCTTGTTTGATAAACTCCGTTTACGTTACGTTAAGTTTACGATACATTTCTTTCTTCCCTGATTTCAACCCACCTCCTGACAGGAGTTAGCTCAACCAATCAGCTTGCTTTACGTGCAAATCCGCACAGCTGTTGCCTACAATAGCTCCCTAATCTTTGCAGAAGCATTTTTCCATTTACCTTATTTGTTTTGATATTATTCCTACTGTTTCTTTAGTTTCGTATCTATTCTTCTTTCGTAATTCTCCGTTTCCCTACAGGTCTCACCACTTAATCTCTCTCTTATATATGCCTCTGATAATGTTGCATGTATCTTGGAACTCTCCCTCTTTTATGTGAACACACTTATAGCAGGATAGGAAACACCAGACTTAACTTCCAGTTGATAAGCAGCTTCATGACATTGTTTGTGTTAGGCTCAGTGAAGCCAGGAAATTCAGTGAGAACCAGACTTAGGTCTATTCAGGTTGCTGTTTGTTGAGAAATGAGCATGTGAAGTAGATTTCCTGAGAGACTAACATGAGGCTTGACATGTATCATGGATGCTTAGATCACATTACATGAACTACACTGCAGATGTCTGAACAGGACTTCAAGTTTTCTGTTTGCTTATATATCTATCAACAGGACCAACAAAACTACAACATCAAACTCCACTACTCCGGTTTCACGGGGGATTTTTCACCATTTAAAAAGTGCAATAGCTTTGATCAGTGAAGTGGCAGTGCATCATTTCACTGGGCTGACGCACCGAGTGTGGACAGCTTTTTGAAGCACACAGTGTTTGTTTGCCAGAGAGAGGAAAGAACAAAGCAAGCAGAGAGCGGACACAGGAGGAGAATGGAACACTGATCAGGTAATACAAGGGACTGGTCATCATTCAGCTACAATAAAACCTGGAGTGGAGTGCTGTGAGTCACTGCTGTGCAATGCCTGGGGGGGGAAACATAAATCAAATCACCTGGAGTTGTCCACGATGTACTGCACTATATTGTCCAGAACTTTCTCAAAGAGAGCCGTTCGGACCCAGATGTGTTTGATGGCCTGGGCAGAGAGGGGCTGAGGGGGACGGCTGGTGGTGGAGGAGCCCTGTCTCCTCAGAGGTTCATGGCCCACGCTCTGGGTTCTCCTGCAGGGCACAAAGCACAGGTCAATACAACCACTTCTACAGAGAAGAGCGGACGCAGGACCTTTGGCTCTGATACTGAGATGGATATTTAACAATAAAAGTAAATCAGATGCAGTAATGTTTTTCTGTTTGGGGGGGCTTTTTTACCTTTATTAGACAGTATACATGCACACAGTGTACCTGATGCAATTACATAGTCAGCATCATAAACCCCCAGACCACACCAGATATTAGTTTTTCAACAGAGAAACAGTTTCACAGGACTCCACTAGCTTTGTTTCATAAAGAACTGTGACAAAGATATACATTTTAATATATACATTTGTGCTCTTTTTTTGGTTTCTGATGAGTAATTTCAGCATGGTTCATACCTTAAAGACCATGGTTGGAGGTTCAATTAGAGGCAACCCAACCCAAGCCCGACAGGACCCATTGGTACAAAAATTTAGAAATAATGTTAAGTTTCGATTCGAGTTTGGTCTCGTTCACTGGGCTAGTATACTTGACACGGCGCTTCAACTTCTTTTTAGTAAAATTATCGAGTTTAAAAATAAATAAAAATGACGGACCTACTGTGTGTGTGTTCACTGTGTTGCGCTGCAATCTAGCTGTGCAGGGAGGGGGTTTGTTATTTACGTCATGTAGGCTGCTTGGCAGCAACGCCTGGACGAAACATACTTATACATAACAACTGTGTGACAGAGTAACACAAACTCAGTGCTTCAGCTTACATTAATCATCATCATAGGGATGTCATCAGGGTTATCTCAGCAAGGTCTTGTAGACAAATGCATGCAATAGAAAGCATGCACAACAAACGGGATGCTTTTGGGAAGTGTCTTCCTGAATGCATTGAAGTGAATCTAATATTTTTGGAACTTAAATCACAGACTTAAAGTCATATAGTCATATGTGTGTGTGTGTGTGTGTGTGCTACATTAATTTTGTGCTTATGTGTGCTTCTCTTTTTTATCCCTCGCAAGTAGCCTAACATCAGGAAAGTACTAAACCACTGGAACACCCTTTAATACAAGCACAGGTTCCTCCCACAAAGCATGCTATCTGATTACACTGTACAGCTTTGTTGCATAAAGTTGCATATCATATTATACTGCGTAAAGATTTCACAGATAAGTAATGTGAAGGTTAATAAATTAAAAGAAATTATGTCTTTGACCATTGGGAGGCAGCGTTTAACTGCACATTGAGTCGTTAACGCTCTGTAGCTCATTACAAACATTATCTATAACATGACAAATCTGTTCCATGTCAGATAAAAGGTCCCATTTTCGGTTCAGCTGGCTGAAGAATTTCATGAATATAGAGGCGGATGCATGAATTTAGCAGAGGAGCACTTTTATCCCAGACTGAGTTTGATCTCCTCTACAGTAATCAGACAAAACCACTCACACACACCCACTTCAACAAGCTAATGAGTGTGTGTGTTTGTGTGTCTGTGCTGAGGAGGGCTCGGCTGCCACAGTCACGATGTTAGCAGTCCCCCAGCGTGTGAGCGTGTGAGTGTGTGAGCGTGTGTGTGTGTGTGTGTGTGAAAGAGGGGTTTCGGCTAAGTCACGATTTTTGCAGTCCCCAACCATTTTGAAGGAGTGTGTGCGTGTGTGCAGTGACAGCACTACAGGGGATGGATGGAGGAGGAGGGGTGGGGGTGGGGGGGTATCAGGATGATGTCACAGATAAGACAGAATCCAAAAGAGACAGGCTCTTCTTTTTTTTAAATAAAACCCTGTGGTGTGTTGCACTGTTTTTTTGACATAAAACATGAGCATCTCCTCCTGTATGTTTAATCCATAACTTCTATTCAAGTTCAGCTTGAGCTATATTTTGCTTTTGTTGTTGCTGCATTTCATTTCTATACACATCTTTTTCCACACTACTGACAGAGCCAAAGGGTGCTCATCAGTCTGTTTGTTGGTCTGGTGACCTCCTTCACCAGGTCAAGTATCAACTGTGCAAACAAGATCGCTCATGATCTTGCAGGCAGGCAGATTGCTACAGTATTTGCTAAACAGTATTTGCTCCCATAAGAATAACTCCATAACACTGGCAAATCAATCTCCACTTCACTTCTTTCCCTTTGTTCCATGTTTGAAACATCATAATAATGTCTTCCTTTCATGCATTGCAACATTCCCTTATTAATCTTAACCTGATACTTAAGGCAAATAAAACAAAGTCCATGGTTATCTCAAGATTCAAAAACACAGAGCACTGCATATTTCTTCTGTCAGTGGTTCAAATATTGGAAGAGTAACAGATTGCGAGTACCCTGGCACAGGGTACAACAAAAGATTGGCTTTTATAAAGAAATACAAGCAGCTTTCCTTTGATGTGTTGGAGGCGTAGTGTTGAATCCACTTTCCTCTTTTTAGTTCTGGACCATGGGGATGTAATGTGAAGATGCTTCCACAATGCTTAGATTCCCTTTACCACTCAGGCCTGAGGTTTATTACTGATGATAGCTACAATACTTAAAACTGTATCTATAAGGTTGGTTGGTCTTCTCTGACTTAGAGATGTAATAATCACTGTTGTTTGTACCTATGACAATCATACATCACATCTACAGTATCTGTGAGTACAAAAGTGAGTACACCCCTCTCATTTTTGTAAATATTTGATTTTCCTGTGACAACACTGAAGAAAATGACACTTTGCTGCAATGTAAAATAGTGAGTGTGCAGCTTGTATAACAGTGTAAATTTGCTGTCCCCTCAAAATAACACATCACACAGCCATTAATGTCTAAACCGCTGGCAACAAAAGTGAGGACACCCCTAAGTGAAAAAGGATGCACTTAATAACAGTTGATTACCTCCCTGTAACAGTTTTTGCTTGTTGATTTGTATGGTTGTATTTTCCATGCTGTTGTCTCTGCATCATGGTAAATGAGGGTCACCCTCAATATTTTTTGAGAATCTTAAAGCTGGGGTAGGCAGTTTATTTCAGAAGAATTTCTTGTGATATTTGTTGTAATTGTCTTTACATACTGACAGGAATCAATAAAGCAAATTCTCTGACACAAAAATGAAAACGATCTGGTATTTGTGACTGTTGCAGGACTGTGATAAGCACTTCATTAGTAATTAAATGATTGGCTGACCTACCTACCTGTCTACTTGAACAAACTCTGCCTCTGCGCTCACTGCACATGAACTTCTGTTTTGGGGAAGGGGCTTTACTTTCAAATCCTAGCTGTGTCTCGTAATTCTCCAAAGTCAGCTACCTTAGCTTTAATAAAGGGTGAATTGAATGGAATTTTATGAGTCTTGTGAGCTGCGAAGTACTCCACAATCTGCTCAAGGTTCAACTTCTAAGCTTGTTCATTCTCAAAGCATAATATAAATAATATAATAGTCCCACTCAACCAGTCCACTCAGCCTCTCTGTCATGAACCCTGCATCTCTCAACTGAGCTTGGGACAGAGTGAGTGTGTTTTAGCTTGTTTATGTTTGTTGTTTTTCTTTTCTCCTTTGGGTGAGAGAGGCTTGGTGGGTGTTTGTGGGTGTGTTCTGTTTTTTCTTAGTTTTCTGAGTCCTGGGTGTGTCTGGGTTCCTGAGCTGGCACTTGCTGCACCTGCTGGTGATCACGCACCTGTTCCTGATCAGCCATCCCTACTTAAGGAGAGACCAGACCTCCCTTCCCTGCCGGATTGTTAAGTCGCGTACCATCTCCTGCTCAGCCAGCCAATTCCAAGTCCTTAAAACCTGAGAACCCAACCTGCTTACCACACTCCAGCCAGCCAGCCCTCACACTCCACTACTTGGAAAGAGACTCCCAGCCATCTCACCATGCCAAGTTTGCTCACCCAATCTCAGTCAATTAACTGCTTAACTGCTGCCTTGCCTCCGTGTCTGCATTTGGGTTCTAGCATAACTCCTGACACTCTCACACAGCTTGTCTGTCCCACTATAACCAGTCCACACAGCTTGTCTGTCCCACTATAACCAGTCCACACAGCTTGTCTGTCCCACTATAACCAGTCCACACAGCTTGTCTGTCCCACTATAACCAGTCCACACAGCTTGTCTGTCCCACTATAACCAGTCCACTCAGCTTGCCTGTCCCACTATAACCAGTCCACTCAGCCTCTCAGTCCCACTATAACCAGTCCACTCAGCCTCTCAGTCCCACTATAACCAGTCCACTCAGCCTCTCAGTCCCACTATAACCAGTCCACTCAGCCTCTCTGTCCCACTATAACCAGTCCACTCAGCTTGCCTGTCCCACTATAACCAGTCCACTCAGCCTCTCTGTCCCACTATAACCAGTCCACTCAGCCTCTCCGTCCCACTGCACTCCTCAAAGTTTTCTTTTAACAGTTACATCATTGTTCTGGGTGGTTTAAGGTACCCTATGGGGTTTTTGACCTCTGCAGTCATTTTTAATGGATGAACCACACACAGGTGACATGACACACAGTCCTGCCAATGGTATCAACAGTGTTGGGCAGTAGTGTCGCTACAAGTAGCGCCGTTACTAGTTTAACTACATTTCTCAGTAGCTTGGTGGCAGCGTCGCTATTTTCTGAATCAAATAGCTTTTCAGTAACGAAGCTCTTTTATTGACCGAGTAGCGCGGTAGCTTCCACACAGCATTTCTGATGGATCAGTAAGTGACACCACCGCCACACACGGACCTGTATGTGTAGCCGGCAGAAGCGCTTCCCTGTGATGGTGACATCACGCACCGATCCTTGGGTTGATGTTTGCGACTTTGCTGCAGGGGAATAAAGACACGTGCGACGGAGTGTCTCTATCTCTCTTTTTCTCTGCCATGAATGTTTAGGTTGTTTAGGTTGCAATGTTGCCAGAGCACAAAGTCACATATAAACTATAAAAAATATAGAATTTATTAATAATTGATTAATTAAATTAATCAATAATATGATAATTAAGTTGCTTTATACAAACAACAATGGTTCTCCGTTTGTTGCATGAGGAAGTACATTTAGCAGCAATGACATGGCAGTAAGTAGGAGAGTTTGTGTCTGATTTAGCTCTCTCACACATTGGAGCAGGTTTTTAGTCTTTCTTCTATTGCTACTGTGGAATGAAGTTGGTTCAATATAAACTAGGCCTATGTTGTGTGTGTGAGTGTGTGTATATAAATATTTATATATAAATGACTATTAACTATTATACTATATAAACTATTATAATTAAAAGTAGCTTAAGCTACTTTTGCCACGTTGCTGTAGCTTAGCTTGCTACATTTCACTGGGGGGTAGCTTCTGTGTAGTGAAGCTTCATTTAATGTAGCTTAGCTCACTACGTTTTCCACGTAGCTTGCCCAACACTGGGTATCAAACTATGACGCTGAATGACAGGCAGCAGTAATGCATGAGCTTTACGAGGTTTGTCAGACCTCGAGCATTAACACAGTGTGTTTTGGTCAGAATAGCTGAATATCAACATAACTTTGGTTTCTCTCCACTGGGCACCTTTACTATAGAGATGACAGAAGGATATGAATGAAATAGATTCTCAGGATCATTTGTGGAAGCTAGAACCTGAGCTGATGCTTGTTATACAAACAAGACATATGCTGTGGAGATTTAGAAAATTGATACCTGCAACGACAAGCCAAAAGGGGAATTATGACTGCTGCTTTTAGTCTGCAAATGAGACAGAAAATTAGGCTTGGGGATGAAAAAAGATGATGTGTTGCCTGGACATCTGTTCACATAAGTGTATAATCTCTTAGAAATCATAGAGGGTTTGATCAAATGCGTAAATCGCCTCTGTGAAAACATCCCTTCCTCCAGTGTGCTGTCTCTCCTCCTGTCGCTGGTCTTTACACATTTAAAATGTCAACAAATGTCAACATGTAACAAACTGAATTGATTACAATGATTACAACCAGACTGCATTTTGAGCTGACAAATGATTATGAATGTGAAAAGGAATATGTCAGGGTGATTTATTAGGCCTCTGGAATTGCACGATTATGAATTGCAGTTCTTGTCCAGGGTTGTGTTATATATCTGTTCATTTAAGTTTGAAGTGGAGGATAAAAGAAGTAGTTGTGAGAAGAATGAAAAAAGAGAGCCTGAGAGAGAAGGTCAAGGGAATAAATTGCTAAAGTTTAAAGTTCATTTTGTTCATGCGAAAATAACCTTGTTTTTACTTGTTGTTAGAAGACAGAGCAGACTCTGTCATCACTATGGGAGGTTAGTGTTTGCAGCAACAAGTAAAAATTAAGCATTTAAAAAAAAAAGATCTACTTTACCGGAGGTGTGAGAGTATTTGTTTATAAGACAAATGGAACTTGTTGGAAGACAGAGATGTGATTTCACTGTAAGAGTCCTTATGCACAATAAAATACAGACCTTTATTAAAGAACCATAAAGTAAACAGATTTTTTCTATAACAGAATTTTAACTACTCTCACATTGACGTCTCTACACATACCTTACTAATCACTGTGTGAAGTGGGGGCAGGTGTTGCATTGTGGGTTTTGAAAAAGTTCCAAAAATTAATAGCCCTAATTCCAAAGTCGGAAAGGTGTGCTGAGAATTTGAAAAGCACTTACTTTGAAGCATATTGTTACGTTACATAGGGCTGAGACGATTCATCGATTAATAAAATGCATCAACGCAAATTCTTTGCATCGATGCTTCCTTTAATCCTTGTAACTATGCAGCACAGTGTTTTGCAGGGACATTTATTACTGTCGCACATCGCGCTTACGCTGTGAACACGATTATGATGGAGCTGTTTGCAAAGTGGAGGAAGAGAGAGAAAATAGCCAGGGACAAAGAAGTGTCCAAAGTGTGGGATTATTTCAAGCTAAAGAAAACAACAACTCTGTAATGTCACCATCCGTCCACTGTAAAATGAACCTTATGTCGCCTCGGCAACAGCACGACGGCACCTGATCAGAAAGCCGGGGGAGCAGGGAAGGAGGGTCCTTTACACTGCGGACGCTGCGGACATGTAGGCACTACTTTTTGAAAGCATTTGTTAAAAATGTTCTGAAAAAAGGCTTGCACCAAGAAATGTTAATTAACAAATAAAAATGCTATGACAGGTTTATTTGCACAATAAGAAACACTGCAATGCAATGTAAATATAAAAGACACCTCTGCGTCTTAGTTACTTAAGCAAAAAATAATAATAAGCTACTGATTACTGCATTATATTTTATTATATTTTATATTGTGAATTGTCACCTGCCACCTTAATTCTGTGCTTCCCTTTATAAAAATAAAGACTTTTTGAGCATTAAACACTTAATTTCCTGCATTCTGGAGATATTTTCTGCAGCAATTTGTGGTGGAAATCTTCTGGGGGACGACCCCCAGACTGCCCTATCAAATATTTTAACTGTAAATAATTTTGAGAAATAATACTTTTATTACAATATATTCTTGTCTTGTAGTCATCAACACCAATCTTTTGAAAAATGTTATATCTCAGTGTTTCGTCACACCCCAAATCTGACACCCCTAAATGGATCGAGGGTGTGGGCTGTTGGTGAGGGCTCTCCAACTGATTTTGGTAGGCCGCCTCAGCCGAAAATGCCAGGGCCGTTTTTTTTGTCCCAGTCCAGCCCTTCTATCAGGATAATAGGAAGGAAAGAGATTTGATTTCATTAGTACATGTGTGTGTTATGAAGCAACAGACTGTAGCCCTGTGCCAAAGACAAATATATTCTATTCTATTCAAGGTGAGGGTCATGTGATGGATGGAGACAGCCGAAGGTGTCAGTAGGCTACTTTTTCCTAGCCTTACTTATACTGTTAGAATAGCAAACCACAACATTAAAAAAATGTGCAAAACTCTCTAGAGCAAAGGGAAAACCCAGTAAAGCTTGTTAACCAAAATATTTTCATCTCTATTCAGTTTTGCCAAAGCAGTGATGATCACTGTGATTCAACTGTAATCACTGCAGACTTTTTCAAGTAAAAAAAACAAAGAGATGAATATTAATGCAAAGTTCTAGTTAATCACATTTTTATAAACACATTTGAGAAAGCCTTCATGATAAGTTACATTCCAATTCTGTATTTCAGCCCTGTTATCACTGAGTTTTTCCTCAAATGTGTGATTCTGCCGCCAGCAGGACTTCCAACACTGTCTAGCTGGAGAAATGAAGCACATGACGAGGGTACATCATATTGTCTGGTAGACAACAAATTAGGGCTTTAATATCAATTGCTTTCATTATTGACTATTGGTTTGTCCAATAATTAAATAACTGTTTTGTTAATTAAGTATCAGAAAAGTGTAAAACAAACAACAAAAAAAACATGCTACAATGTCCAACAGCACAAGGTGCTGCAAATTATTGTAGTAGTACCTTGCACAGCAAACTTTGGTCAACCGGTAATGAACAGGCTAGCAGATTAGCTTGCTAGCAGTAGTGCTAGCTCAGCTACTCATATTGGCCATGTAACCCTCACATTACAAGCTTAAGTCAGCTGTAAACTGTGTTGGATGCTAATAACAGTTTAGGTGATAACGTTACTAGTTGACTTCCTGGTGAACTATTTAAACATCTTGTTCATGTTTCTTGCCCCAACAATGTTGCAACATGCTAGATCTCAAAAATTAGAGCTGATGGCCAAAATTATGAAAATAAAACCCCAGTTGTAATAAAGTGGAATTATGCTTTAATGTGTATGAGAGCTGTTGCCTCAGCAGGTCTGCTGCTAGCACTGCAGGATGGGAAATTAATGCAGATGATATGCTGGTTTTGCTCTTTACCCTGTGTGTCAGGATGAGAAGGAGAGGAACGGAGAGAGGGAGTAAGAAGGTGGTGTGTTAGTAATGTATCATTGTGCTCTCTTGCTAAGGAAAAGATTAAAAAAAGGAGTTAGAGAAGGAAGGTTATAAAAGGAATACATCACAGAGGGACAAGGGGCCATGACAGGGTGTCCACTGGCAGCCTTTGGCAAACAGAGGCTAAAATACAACCACTTCACCAGACCTGCCTCTGGCGTGCGCACACACACACACACACACACACACACACACACACACACACACACACACACACACAGAGCAATTCAGGCATCCCAGTCCTGCTCTGCTGTAATTACCATTCATTTCACCACTGTAAATCTTTATTCGTATTTTCTCTCTCTCTCTCTGTCTCTTGTTTCCCATCATGCTCTCCGCCTCTTTTGCCGCCAGTGGAGCAAACCATGTTGCCATGGCAACCAGGGTAAATGAGGGATGGAGCCCCGAGGTGAGATGACAGGGAGAGGGTGGGAACATACGTGTGTGTGTGTGCGTGCGTGTGTGCGCATGTATGCGTTCTGGTGGAGGGGTTGGACTCGTGCAAGCCAGCCCCATACACAATAACAGGCTGTAATGTTGTGTGCGGTCTGTCTGGGGAAATAAAGGCCAATGAGATGTGACAGATGAACGAGAGACGGCGGCTGATATGAAGATGGAGAGCTGAGTGCCCGGCTTACCCAAACACGTTTAACTCCGCTGATTTACATCACACAACGCAGACATGTTGCAAAGACGTCTCGCTACACATTCTCTCTGTGTTTTATTGTCTCTGTATCATTTATGCAGACATAGAGATGTGTGTATTTGTATGTGCGTGTTGCCCAAAGCTTTCTCTCGTCCATTTGGAAAAGCTCTCTCTGCAGCCCTAGAGAGACATGTGGTAGCCATGTGGCTCAGGCTAATGGACAATTAATGGGCTTGCAAACAGCTCGGCTAGTACCTAAGTGCCTGCAGATAAAGCAGTTTATCATACTCTGTGTGTGCACACATACACACAGAAATACATACGCAAACACGTATGCAAGTATACACACCAATTCTTCTTGCATGCACAGAAAAACACACACACACACACACACACACCTAGAAAAAGGCCTGAGGCTTATCACAGTGTGCGCACAGATTGCTCCGTTTTAGTAAACACTCAACTGACCAGGGATTGTGTCTGCCGGTGATGGAGTGTGTATCTGTAGCTGTGCGTTTCACGTGGTGATAATGACCCAGTGTACAAGGAATAACAGAAAGTTGATCTATGTATATAAAAAATTAAAATCGGCCGGAAAAGAATGTTACTGTAAAAGCAGTGTGCAGAGTACTGGGTGGTTTCAGATCCCTATATTAACAACCCCCGAAAATCTCAAAATGACATTTTCTGTTATATGAAATGAATTATTTATTTTTATGCAAAAGTTTATTGCGTGTTTAAATGTTGAAAGTAGATGAAATGCACAGATGGCTAATGACTATCTTGCTGGCGCTGCATGAATGAAATACTAGCTCAACACCCACAAAAAAACAACTGTAAAAAAAAAAGACCAAACTCTGCTTAGGCATTCTGTTTAACATGTTTTCAGTGCATTTAATGATAATCATAGGCTGTGTTGTGCTGTTAGGTTGCATTTGTTTTATTTGAACTCCAAACTTCCATTTAAACATGGACAAAATTAAATTTGTAACGTTGTGTCTTGCTTTGTGTGAAGGGCTGGCAGAGCCAGAGAAGGGTAGCGGCCGAGAAGAAACGTAAACTTGTATTATGGAGTTTAGATGGGTGCAGACCCAGTAGTCACTCTGTATGCAGCATTAGTGACTTGAATCTGCAACTGTTGTCGTCTTTGTTTACTCAAAATAGAGACAACTAACAAGCTGTGTTGACCAGCTGAGAACTAACCTTTGGAAGCATTTTGCAGTGGACGTCACAGATACAGGTAAGGCTGCTTTTGTCTTAAAGTAATGTTACCGCAAAAACAAATTTGAAGTCACTTGTTGGCTTGTCACCCCAATGAAGGAGCACACATGAGCAGAACATAGTTTAGGATAGATAATTTCCCACACTGCAAACTATATTATTTGGAATTAGCCTTATAAGACGCAGCCCTTTGTGGAGTCAGAGGTGTTGATTTAACTCCTTGGCATTTAAAATGAAATTAAAACACCTCACTCTCTCCATCCAACAAAACAAAAGTTGAACATTTACAGGTCTGTTTTCACAGCAGACATTTTTAACTGTCAGTAGCAGGAAAGGCACAGGTGCTAATAACATTAAAAATGGCCGCTTTGAAGTTTTACTAGTTGCACGGCACTGGCTCAGTGGCATGGCTTACTGGCACACGTACTGTAAAATGAACCGAGCATGTTATTAATTACACCTGCTCTTCACCTGCTGTGACAAGTCAAACTGTCTGCTGTGTCAGAGGTGTAAAGACATAATGTATTAAAGGGAGACCTGCCTCTCATAGTAAATGTACTGTATGTAATGATAATTAGTTGATGTTCCAGTGCATAATTAAAGTAACACTAGGAGTCGTATTGTCCTCCATTACAAAGTGGGCCGTAACGGAGAAGAGCATCTCATTCTCTCTAAGACGGCAGATTCACTTAATTTGCACAAATTAAATTCTGATTGTGGTGTCAGGTACAGTCCCTGGTAGGAACACTCTCCAATCAGAAAATGATGAATTGAAACTTAAATGTGAAATCAAAACAGTCTCTTATAAAAGGTACTCAGCTGCAGTTTTTATTCGATTTAGTTTAGCAAAAACTAAAAGCAGAGGGGGGAAGGGGAAGAACTCCGTGACCCACCTGGTAAGATCAGCCTGCTGCTGGAGTTGCTCTTGCACTTTACGGCAAACGTCGCCGGCCGCGTCGTAGACTTTGCCGACCTTGGTGAAGAGGGCGGCGATCTTGTCGCTGCGGAGAAAACCAGCTGCCCGCCTCTTCAGCAGGTGACCCAGGCAGGCCTCGATGGCAGCTGGAGAGAGAGAAGGAAAGAGGTGAGAGCGTTAGAGAGGCGAGCGGGGGGAAACCGATGAGAGAGACGGAGTGGAGAAGAACAGAAAGTAGTCAAATGTCCAACATGAGGACGGCAGCAAGTGTGACAGGTTATTAGCAAAATGAAAACAATGGACAATAGAAATTCTTGGTTAAACTAAGTACGTATGAAATAACAATTGAAGAAGATAAAGTAGCACCACAAGTAGCTTCTAAAGGCTGTAATGTTCATCACACACACCACAATATGAAACTGCCAGAGATAATGCTACCTTACCCATAATCACGCTTTTCTTAGAGCCTCACCGTTAGTGGAGCTGAAAACTTAAACCTGTCACAAGAGGAAAGGCCATACAGTGATGAACGGTTTATATCATTTAGGGTTGGGTATCATTTAAAATTTTACGATACCAGTTCCAAAACCAGTACCCTTAAAGTGATACCGATACTAACTAACTTCATTCAATACCTTGCATAACCTGTTAGGCCTATGACTGATTCTCAATAATACCATCACTCTTGACTTTTTACTTAAATTCCTGTAACCATCAGCAGCAGGAATACATGCATTCCATCTGTAGTGTCAAACGTTTGACGAGCAGCGCATCACTGCCATGTGGCAAGGGAACTTTGGTTCATTAAATTATTCCTTAATTAAATCTAAATTTTCTGACACATGACATTTAAAGGTAATTGACTGACTTGTGCTTTTGAGGGCGCTTCTCCACACTAATTCAAGTTTGACTATTTGTACAGCGACTTTTACTTCAAGCAAACCTCAAAGCTGACGGTGTATGCTCAGATCTTGCCCTGGAGGTCGCCTAGACCAGATCCAGTTCTAGCATGTGCTCTCATGTCTTACATTTGTTATTAAAGGAAACCTTGTGAAGTGTCCACAATGGAAAAGGGTCCTCCTCTGTTTTCAGATCTCATGGAAATTTGCCCTTTAGATTTTGTATGTAGATTTTTGTTAAAATACAAATGTCTGCAGCCAATTTCATGGCAATCTGTCCAGTACCTTCCTCTCAACCAAATTAAATGTTCGGAAGGTGTTAGATTTGCAAATTAGCAGGCTGATAATGTGTGCAGTATGAAATGTGTAATTCCTGTGAAAATGAACTAAACACAAAAATATAAAGAGAACAATTATGTGAATTTACAGCATGCGTGTCCTCTGTATCGACACAAATATCAACATGTTGCTGTGTCGTTCCTTCATTCCAGCTAGCGGGACAGAGTTTTGCTAATGGACTTGTGTGCGGAGATGATGTTATTAGTGAATACTTCCCTCTGTATCTCTTGTTCTAGGGGAGAGATGACGGTCGCTTATTAAATCACAGGCAACACAGTCACCTGAAATGTAATTTTCAGACGTGATGTACAATTACTGGCCGCCTACAACACCTTTAAATATTTAGAGTGTTGGAGATGGTAACCTGTGTGCAGTTGCTCCCTGAGCGTGCCCTTAGCAATGCAGATTTTTGTTTTGTCCGTTCATTACTGATAAAGATTAGAGTAAATATACTTGAATGATATCTGGATTAGTTCATGGCAGCACAAAAGCAGTGATAGAAATCTGCAAGAAAAATGGTGTGCAGCAGAATATACATGAACTGAGATTGAATTATTTTTTAGTTTCTGTGAAAAGCATAGTCATGGCTTTTGAAAAGGAAGATAATACACACCGTATTAACCGTATCGTTTTTATTTGTTTTTAAATTTCAACGAACTGTAGAGTGTTTAATTTTAATATCAGAAGGATCCAAATTTATAGAATGAAGGAATGTGATATTAGACTTTGGTGAGTTGTACATTCCATATCCATAATTGCTATTATCCAATCAAACTAAACACAGCAAAGCAAAAATGCACTGTTGTATACCAACAGGACATTAGATATATTAGCTATAAAAGAAACACAGAAGTGGCCCAGAAGAAAGTCACTGACTAATCTGCAGAAAATGAGGGCAAAATGGAGGCAAACTGTCTTTCTAGATGTGACCCATCCATTAGGTGTCTCTCTCGCTCTGTAATTCCTGCATTAATGCTCAGCCATAATGATCTTTTTAGGGCTGATGGTAAAAAGCATCATTGTGATATGATTATTCAAGCCAACACGGACTATTTGCCTCGTACTCATTTCGCTGTGTGCGGTTTGTGGTTTAATAAGTTTTAATAATGTGCTGAACAAAATCTTAAACAGCAATTAAATAAAGGGTTTCTGAAAAAGTCCTGTATTAATGCAAATATGTACCATACCACAGAGAATAGCTTCCTTAATTTTAGAGAAAAAGTCCATCCGCAGTGTGACTTCATATGAGCTCTGAGCCTTTGCGGGTGTCTGCCTGTGTTTTTCCTCTGTGAGGTGAATCTAGTGGATATTACAGTGGAATATAATGAGCAACAACAACATAATTCTCTGTGATGCTGGGAAAAATGTGCTTTATGACTATAATAGTCTACTTTTATTGCTGCTCTCGGTGCCTTAGAAGAATTGCTGAGAGGCTTGAGGTTTTTATCTCTCTCTGAACTGTATATTCAGTGAAGCGTTTTTCTGGCAGATTAACATGTTAACCTATGGAGAAGTAGTGTTTGTGTCCAGTTATACTTAGGGGATAGTAAGGATTAGCAGCTGTAAAGTTGGAGCGTGTGGATGTGTACAGGGAGCGAGTAATAGTCTTTGAGGGAACATTAATGCACGGTTGTTTCTGTGGAAACACAAAAATTCAACAGAGGATGCGAGCAGCTCTCCCATGGGAGGGACCGCACCCCGCTCCTCTCTTTCTGCTGCCTTCCCTCACGACTGGCCTGCTTATTCATGTTTTGGGTGTCTGTGGCTCTGGTGAATCATCAAATCCTTCCTATTATGTGCATAATTGCCTTCATATTGGGATTGAGGACAAAACATGCATAAATAAATTGCTTTCATTTTGATATATCTGGGACCACAAGAGCAGAGGAACAGTTTATCCAAGCACTGTTACAACCGCTCGCTATACAGAATGTATTCAATTTTGTGTAGCCCGTTTGGTTAATCCCTGCTGTTCCTGCTCCACCTGTCATCCATCCATCCACTTTCCATATTTTACAGTCACTGCTCGCGCACACGCTGCACAGCCCCTCTCCTTGTGCATGCTCTCACTCAGTCGAGCACAACATCCTCAGCACGGCTTCACAAGTTTTGCAAACACAATGTCTGAGAAACAACCAGCAGCAATGAATTCCATCCTTAGCCATCCTCAGCATGTAGTACAAAACACGTGTGTGAACACCTCCCAGCTCCACAAAGAGCTTTGTGCTCATTATGTTTGATGCCATGGCTGTCGTATCGACGAAGGGTAAAGAGGCATGATGACAAACAGAGGGGAATAACTTTTGAGGAGGACAGTATTGTACTAGAATCTCATCCCGCTGTAATGCATTGTCGCAGCTGCCTCTGAATCCTGGGAAGCTCTGCCCTGGTCCACAAAAAGCTGGTAGGGACGTCTTTGAGAAAATAAGTCGAAGCGAGAGGGGCCAAGGGCCACGCAGGTTAGGTTTCAGAGGGCATCCAGCTCCTTCTTGACTTTGGTAAAAGCATCTTAGCAGAGTGATACAAGCAGCACAAAGGAGGTATTGCATTGTATGTTCAATTGTTGCCGACTGCGGCTTCAAGCTTCCTTCAGATGATAAGAAATATGCTCTTTGCTTAGCACGAGGTAGGGGCCAGCAGTGGTTACTTCAGATCCAGCTGTTATCTCTAGGTTGCGCTTTGAAAGGTAAGCGGGTAACGGAGGTCATAATTTAAATTTAAACTCTGAGTACAGTGCTCGTGTTAATGTTGAGTAGTGCGCCACGAAAAGGCCAGCACACAGTGATTTTACCGCTGATCATGCGTGGGTAACTTTAAGCTCCTTAATGTCCCATTTTTTTTCTCCAGCTAGTCGCTATTCTCTCTGTCTCCCTCTGTCTCTCTGTCTCTGCTGGGCATGTAGTGCACAGTGGATTTATCAGAGAGTTTCAGCTGAACACAGCTGTCTAAGAGTGTAGATGAGAGCGACGCGATAGAACCATACAGGAAATAAACAAAGACGATATGCTAAAAGAATCTAATAAGATGAACAGAGATGCAGAGCTAATGAGATGTAACTGTGATTTCAGCACTATAAACTATCCATTTTACAATACACAGAATAATTTAATTTGCTACTGTATGATCAGTGATCACACAGACACACAAACGCTGATGCCATTTCTTTCTGATGGGGGGATAGTGAGCAGACATTGCCTCTATGAAGGGGAATGATCACTTCCCTTCAGTTAATTGGTCAATTCAAATTATTTTTAAAGATATGTAGAGGACATATTCTAACACACACTCACCTCCCCATCAAATTTCAATAGAAATGATCCTCTGTATTTTGTTTCTTTTTGTATAATTTAAATGGTTGCGCTTTGAAAGGATTTGTGCTGACATCACTGACAAAGCTAATTAGGTTACGCTTGTCTCCTTTGTCCTGTCTTCCTGTGTCTGTCTGACAAACCTATGTGTCTGCTGATGTCAGTGTCTCACCCATCTCAATTGTACAGCTCCTGTCTCATCCCAGTGTCACGAAGTCTCTGCTTTCTGTCTAATGCATCACTGTAGATAGCCTGCTTGTGTGTCTACACCATTGTGATCTAACTAATGATATATAGCAGACAAAAGGTTAGCTGTAAATCAGGTGATCAGTCAAAGAAGCCCATTGTTAAAAGTTAAGTATTGTCCGTTGTACTGACAGTTATTTGGAATATTCGATGGCACATTCATTTTTATGATACATTCACTCTAAATGGGAATTATCTCTCACACCGCTTGATTACCTGTAACAGAAACATCTACCAATGTTTTGATGGTGAGGAGTACAGTGTGAAATTAAGTAGGTGTAGCAGTTAATGTTGACTTCAGCTGGTGCAATATGCTCCTGGGTCCTAAAGAGCTTACAGTGGCATGGGCAAATCTCACTACCTTCACAGTATGAGCAGACAAAAGGCTCGGTTATGATATCGATAAAAGGCACAAAACAGAATCTCTCTGTTAATCATATTATCTTGCATACACAATAATTACAGAATCTCACAAAAGTGAGTACACCCCTCACATTTTTGAAATATTTGATTTTATATTTTCATGTGACAACACTGAAGAAATTACACTTTGCTACAATGTAAAGTAGTGAGTGTACAGCTTGTATAACAGTGTAAATTTGCTGCATGAAAAAATGTGAACCTGTCCTTGAAGTTGACTCCAAGGCCAACTAGCTACGAGATCAAGTGAAGCTCTAGTCCGGAAATCGAGATCAAGCCAAATCACACAAAAAAGTGCCATTCTTCATCCTGTTGTCTTACTGTTACATACTCACAGTCAAGCATCTATGAAAGGATATATTTTTTTACACACTGGTGTGTACCATTAATCTAAAATGAGGATGGTTGGTTGTTACACAGCAAAAACGCAATAGGCATAATAAGCATTACTTACACTTCTATGACACTGTAGAGCAATACAGGTGATATTAAAGAATTTTGCTTCTCTACGGGGAACTGACAGCTAACTGACAACAGAGCAGCCAGAAATGCTGGGCAGAAAAGGGAAAAAGAGTCTAAACACCCACAAGACCACAAGACCAAACTCAACATCAACGCTGACTCAAGTGGCATCCCTCAGGCTTCACACAGCTCCCTCTCAGCAACTGGGTAGAAACTGAGAAAATGGTCCTACCAGATACAGTCTCACAATACATCTCACAATAGTGAGAACACGCCTCACATTTTTGTAAATATTTGAGTGTACAGCTTGTATAACAGTGAAAGTAAATTTGCTGTCCCCTCAAAATAACACATCACACAGCCATTAAAGGGACTATATGTAGTTTTTCTACTAAAATGAATCCTTTTTTTATTGCCTGTGTGTGAAGGGGTTGTAATCAGACATTAAAATGATCCACTTGCCAGGTTTGGCCATTAACTCTGATGGCAGGTATTCCTATTCCTATTTGAAGGCTCCGGGTCGGATTTTCCGCGAAATCCAGTGACTGACACCTGCATGCGCACTCCCGAGCTTCTCGCTGTGTCTACTTTGCACTCAGCAGCAACGACACGGCAACTTACGACATGGAGTCTGCTAACACTAAGAAAGACCTGCTCCCTGCACAACACAGACTCCAACATAAACTCAAATTGTCATAGCCTGCAAGACCTGATGTAACGGTAAAAAGCTAATGTGGAGCAATTTGTTTACTATCCCATAGTGATGCAGCCACGAGCAGCTAGCTAACGCTGCATTAGCTCGGACCCGCCGCTGTTTGCTTCCTAACGTTCAATTTAGATTTATTGCCTTTTACTGATAGTTACACAGCTTCTCCACCTCTCAGTCTCTCAGTCTTACTTACTGCGGTCTAACTGTTATAAAGTGTGACACAATATAACAAAATAATATTCAGTCCAGCTCACCACCTGTTTCATTATCATCCAGTACATGTAGCTGTGCTGACATTGCTGAGCCTCCGATGACAGATTCACAGATAGTAAAGATAGTTACTGAAAAGCAACAGGCGAGCTAACGATGTAGCATGTCGGCTAAATGCAGTAAACGTACCGTGATCATGTAACGAGGGTGGATTAGTAAAACTGTTACTGTAACGTTGCAGTGGGAGTTTACTTGAGTTTCCACCATGTTGTGTGAAGCTGGCTCCCCACCTGTCTATAGCCGCTCTGACTTTGGCTTTTTTCGTACTGTGCCGATATGCCGGTGTCTCGCTGAGCTGAATGAAGTAACGTTATGGCGCCCGTGTTGATCTGCCTGTGAGACGGGGACCTTGAAGTAACAGAGCCTGAACATGTCTGTGTGAAAAGCCAAGGCCTGCATGCTGTTGTTTCTGTGTTTATTGCAGGATTTCTGCATGAAAGCGGTTGTGTTTCGTGCTCGCTCATGAGTTCAAGCGAGCACGCGTACGAGCACACACACCTGGTTGCAATCTTAAAATGGCACCGCTAGTGGCCGCTGGAAACTACCTTTAATTACCAAACCACTGGCAACAAAAGTGAGTACACCCCTAAGTGAAAATGTCCAAATTGGGCCCAATTAGCCATTTTCCCTCCCCGGTGGCAAGTGACTCGTTAGTGTTACAAGGTCTCAGGTGTGCAGGTGTGCTAAATGTGGTGTTATCACTCTCACACTCCCTCATCCTGGTCACTGGAAGTTCAACATGTCACCTCATTGCAAAGACCTCTCTGAGGATCTGAAAAAAAAAGAATTGTTGATCTACATGGTGGCCAAGACCATACAGGTCAGGTTCCACTCAGAACAGGTCTCCATATGGTCGATCAAAGAAGTTGAGTGCACGTACTCAGCGTCACATCCAGAGGTTGTCTTTGGGAAATAGAGTGCTGCTAGCATTGCTGCAGAGGTTGAAGGGGTGGGGGGGTCAGCCATACGCTGCACAGTGAACACTGCATCAAATTGGTCTGCATGGCTGTCATCCCAGAAGGAATCCTCATCTAAGATGATGAACAAGAAAGCCCGCAAACAGTTTGCTGAAGACAAGCAGACTAAGGACATGGATTACTGGAACCATGTCCTGTGGTCTGAGGAGACCAAGATAAACTTATTTGGTTCAGATGGTGTCAAGAGTGTGTGGCAGCAACCAGGTGGGCAAAGACAAGGGCAGTGCAGGGCAATATTCCAACATGAAAACGACCCCAAACACACTTGCTAAAGAGGCTGAGGGTAAAGGTGATGGACTGTTCAAGCATGTCTCCAGACCTGAACCCTATTGAGCATCTGTGGGGTGTCCTCAAACGGAAAGTGGAGAAACGCAAGGTCTCTAACATCCACCAGCTCCGTGATGTCATAATGGAGGAGTGGAAGAGGACTCCAGTAGCAGCCTGTGAAGCTCCTTGAACTCCATGCCCAAGATGGTTACAGCAGTGCTGTAAAAGAATGGTGGCCACAGAAAATATTGACACTTTGGGCCCAATTTGGACATTTCCACTTAGGGGTGGACTCACTTTTGTTGCCAGCGGTTTAGACATTAATGGCTGTGTGATGTGTTGTTTTGAGGGGACAGCAAACTTACACTGTTATACAAGCTGTACACTCACTACTTTACATTGTAGCAAAGTGTCATTTCTTCAGTGCTGTCACATAAAATTATGTCATCAAATATTTACAAAAATGTGACGGGCTGTAGTCACTTTTGTGAGATACTGTATATAAAGCTCAATGTTTGTGCAAGTTATGATTGATGACTAATAATCCTGGTAACTTCAGGCCCTACATGTTGACAGACAGATGTCTGTGACTCTACAGTATATGTGACATAATTTTGCATTAATGTGCATATCTAGGGTCATCTATGTGTGTGTGTGGGTCATTTAAGTGCAGGTTAAAGGGTACGTGCACTTTCATATCAAAACATTTGTTACTGTCTTAAATGCAGCTATAATTAGTATATGGTGGATTTGAGGTTCTCTATCTTCATGTCTTAAGACATGAAGACGTGAAGATAGGAAAAATCAAGTTCCAGAAAACAGTTATTAGCAATGTAGTTCATACTACTACTATGTTTTTGGTTAGAAATCCTCCTTGTTCTGCTGGATAACTGGCGAATGTAGACGGCATGAAATCACATCATCGCACATATTTCTAGCATAGACAGAGATCCATAATCTGAGTCAGCTTTTAATAGCCAGTAACTGACTGTACACACCTCTACACACACCTCTGAGTAAAGACTTCAGAGCCACAGAAGCTTTGAAAAGAGGGCCATCTTTTCAAAGCCTTGAAGGAAATACTTCTGGCAGTGATTACTCCACTGAGTCTCCCCACTGAACTGCAAAATCCTTTTGAGTCAGTTTGATTTAGGCTTAGGGCGGCTAAAACTGGATAGCTTTCATTTGCAGAGCGAGATCAGGAGGCCCCCCAGCTCTTACTGCTAGGTAATCTTACACCAAACAATATAGTTAGGATGTTAATATATAAGTTTAACATGTCAAACCACAAATAATAAAAATGTGTAGTAAAATTAATAAAAGTTCATGATGAACCCACTCCTGGGTGAGTACACCTCCCTCTAGGTTCAGGGGGTTTGAGCGTAATAATCATAAAAACACACAGGCAAATTCAATTAAGTGCAACTATAGTTTGCCTATGAATCATAAGACAGTGCAACTATTGGTCAAGTCAATTATGTTTGAGTTCAGATCAGATGGAGGTCTGATCTGTCAGAGTCTGATGAATCAGTGTGCACTCTTTAGCTATTATGTGTGTTCACATAATCCACACGATCTTACCACGAGGAAGGTAGCTCATCTGGCTGCATGAGTGGGAATGTAGATGTGTTCCTGGAAATCGAGCTGGGAGGCTTGCTATCTACTGGAATTGGTGGATCTTCTTCACTGGATCTTTTCACCCAATAAGAGACCTGACCGAGGCATGTGAACCGCTACAACTAACATAAAACTGACACTTCTGGTGGTCGGTGGCTTTTTCAGGGAAACCTTTTCATTGTTACCTGATAGCTATGTGATAGTCAGCAATGGAAATAAATCTTTGGTCAAGAAATATTCAAATATAGATCCAGCACATGCTTACTCTAGTCCAATGTCTGATAAAAATGTACTCTGGACTATTTTTATTCATTTCTGAGGGTCTATACTGGTCTGACTTTATGATTCATGCTGCCGCGCCTGAAACAGGTGCAGGAAAAAGAGAGGTAGTGGGGACACTGGCTGAACAACAAGGGTGTTGAGACAGATGGAGGGGACCGCAAGGGAAAAAATAACACAGAGGAGAGAAAACAGCAGAGAAGATATTGATTTTAGCAGAGAAGATGGGAAACACTCTCTCTTTGCTTCCACTTTCTTCTTGTGCTGCCCAACTCCCACAAGGAAATCACAAAGTCTGCTGCCAAACAGGTGACAAAGCAGTGTTTATATAGCAATTTCAGCCACCATTCTGTCGGACAAACTGTGGCAGCTAAACAATTTAAAATAGAAAGTTGTGCCATGCGGGAAGTAAAACTTCTTTTGTTGAGTCGTTTGTTGTTCAGCTGCTGGTAAATTCAAAGGGGAACTTTTTCAACTTGAACAGTATTTTGTGTCGTTTGTGTCTATGTGACTATTTGGAAGCACTTTTTAAAAAATTGGTCCAGTATTGAGCGAGCACGCTGCACTCAGCAGCAGCAAAACAGTGCTGCAACTTGATCCTTGCAGACAATTGCGCGGGCGATAACACCAACTAACCGTTCGAGGCAGCGGTCCGACCAGAGAGGGTAAAAGGTCTCTCTATTTACCGGGATGCTGTCAGACACTTATAATAACAATGTGAGCTGTCAGCAGCAAAAACAAGAACTTTAGTACATGTACTTAGACGGAGCGCAATTGCCAGTAAAGATTATATTGCAGCCCTGTCTAGCTGCCACCAACTGCAGCACGCTCGCCCAGTTTCAAAGAATGTTGTCACAAATAGCCACATAGACAGGTTGAAAAAAAATGGTTAGCGAGAATGTGTAAAGTGTGTTTATTTGAGCTTTATTTTATCGATGCCAAAAAGTGCAGAGAAAATAATGACCTTTAATTATTTATTTTGTATTGGCATCAAATAAATAAAGGATAAGATAAAGTGACTGAAGCAAATTCAAAAAACATTTGGGATCCTTCCAGAGATGCTGAGTTATGACGGCCAAAAGCCTGCAAGTTTATCACTTTCTAAATTCACATTCCTTTCATACTTTTCTCATTATTTCTGATTATTAATGACTGCACTCCATGCCATTCAATCCCCGATATAAGAGGCCAAATGGAAGCCAAGTGAGAGGAAAAAGAAAAAATGTGAAATCTGTGAGGTGGAATCAATCAGCCATAGAGAAACGGCTCGTATTTACCAGCCTGCATGTGAAGCCGCAAACCAAAACAAAGGAACCATACAGGCGCTGGCTCAGTGCCAGATTTTTGTTTCATCTCTGGGTGCAGAATTCCCATCGGTGATCACGCCTCATGCCATAAATCCATTTACGCAAACAGGGAAAATTTGGGCATTTCAATTAAGAGGGTTGGGTTGCTCTTTGCTGTTGCAGCTCCCTCTTTGTGATAACTTTCATAAATACCCAGCGCAGTGTTAATTAACGCTCTAACCTGAGACATAAAATGTGTCAGTGACTCTTATTAATAGCAGCTTTGAAGGAGGACAGATTCCAGTAGCCAGTGGCTGCTATTTATCAACAAGGATGACAGCTGAAAATCCTTCTTGTGGGAAGTAAAGGAAATGCACAGCCATCCAAGGCAGCATATGTGGAATGATGTTTAGAAATGTTAAATGCTGATATTTGCTTTGGGAAGGTGAGTGCCCCAGCGAGATCAACAGACGCGTTGACAGTGGCCCTGTCCAGTATCTGCTTCACACAGGAGTGGATGGAGTGCGTGTTGGCAACCCTGTGAGGAGGATCAGGGTCTTCTGAATCGACTCGAGTAGGTTTAGTGTAAATTGACTCAGTCTCTCGAGGTTTCTACCTCTCACGCCTTTTTCTGCTCTTTTGCGTGGGATTGGAGGACGTTGGGAGGAAAGATGAGGGAGGGAGGGAGCAGAGATGGTCAAGGGGTCAGCCAGGTTGGCATGGCGACCGATCGGCATTTGCTGTTGCCATTGGAAATGAACTGTTGCGGCAGCAGCTGTGTGCAGAGCTTCAGCCGTAGCAGGACCAATTTAGCCTGGCCTTTCTGCACCTTGCTGAGTTGCAACCTTGGCTGTTTGAGTGGGAGCTGCGATGGAAGCTTTTCAGAGCGAGGGATGCAGCGTCTGCTATGACTAAGACTGCAGTCCTTGAGCCCTATAGTCGCATGATACAGAGGATATAGAAGGGATTGGTGGGTTCAGGGCAGGGCTTAGTAAAATGTAATTATAACTGAGGTGAGTCAGAATGGAATAAAGGTGCAGGGAACACAGGCAGGTTGTAAAATGGAGGAAAAGGAAGGGAGGCACGAGTAGAGATACCTGTGCTGTGCCTGGAATAAAAGAAGGATTTACTAGGTTCAGGACTGGTGTACTCACGGGGGTTCAGTCACAGTCTCTAACAGATGCAACAGACCCATTCGGTCTTTCACTCTGTCCATTTTCCTTTCATCTTTCCCTTTCTCAAACACATGCTGCACACACACACACGTATCTGTTTTTAATGGAAACCCTCTGTTTCCACATTAGTGATGAACACTCATTTAATTTTTAGGCCTTTAATCTCAGACACACAAACAGGCGCACACAAGTGTGCGTGTTTCAACATTCACAACTTGTTTTTTTTACACGTCTTCCTCCACTCTCTCACGCTTCCTCTGTTCACCTCGTGACTTCCAACACCTCCTCTCTCTGTCCGTGCATTCTCTGTTCTTGTTTTCACACAGTGCTCTTCAGTTATTTCTGTTTATTAGGGAAACACAGTCAAAGTCCAGGCTGAGAAGTGGTGAACAATGTGAGTGGTGTTTCTGTTCTATTTTGGATGAAAGATAAAGAAACCATACAGCAGGCTGCACTTGGCAAGAGTTTTCTACACTTGTATAAAAGGGATTATACATAATGACTAATGGCTTTATTGGTGGTTGAAATAATGTACTAGTAGCTCTTTAGTTCATCAGGAAAACCACAATGGATGTTTGCAGATGTGATGAACTAAGGTAAGACTAATTAAGGACTTATTGCAAATACTTACAAATGTTTGCTCTTGGCTCATTAGAAAATGACAATTATGACTTCCTTGCACCAGTGTGCACTGATTTAATAAATGTTTTTGGATGTACAGTATGTGTTGAAAGTTTTTGGTTGCTATAATCATTCCTACTTTCCATACTGGCTAAAAAAAGAATACCACTCTCAAAGCTATTCAAGCTATGGGGGACAAAATCCACAGTCCTTTAATGCAAAAATGAATTTTTTAAGTTCATATGAAGTTGATATCATGCTTTGGCAGTCTGAATCAAGCGGATATCTTTCTAAGCTGCTTTCTTTCTGGCATGAAAAAAAACTCTTTACATGCTGAGCCAAGGCAGAGGGTTAGTGAGACAAAGCAGGATTATGGTCCAAAAAGACAATAACTTCAGAAGATTTCCACATGATTTGTGTAAGTCAGGCAGCAAAAGCCTCATATTAGCCTCTACTGAACATAGGAATAAACATTTCCACTGAACAGTAACTGTGAACTTACATCGAAATTGCTTTGGGAAGGGATGTCTTCACGGGCAAGAGGAATGATCACAGCAAGGTGAGTATTGATTTAAGATTAGCATGAAAAAATGTGAACCTGTCCTTGAAGTTGAGTCCATGCAGCTATAAGATCAAGTGAAGCTCTAGTCGAGATCAAGCCAAATCACACAAAACACAAAAAAGTGCCAATTTAATATTCATCCTGTTGTCTTACTGTTACATACTCACAGAGATTGAATTTTAATACAAAAAAATATGTGTACAGTCTCACAAGCATCTATGAAAGGATATATTTTCACACACTTGTGCTTAACATATATATCTAAAATGAGGATGGTTGGTTGTTACACAGCAAAAACGCACTAGGCAAAATAAGCATTACCTGTACTTCTATGACACTGTAGAGCAGGACATGTAATACTAAAGAATTTTGCTTCTCGATGGGGACTGACAGCTAACTGACAACAGAGCAGCCAGAAATGCTGGGCAGGAAAGGGAAAAAGAGTCTAAACACCCACAAGACCACAAGACCAAACTCAAGATCGACGCTGACTCAAGTGGCATCCCTCAGGCTTCACACAGCTGCCTCTCAGCAACTGGGTGGAAACTGAGAAAATGGTCCTAGCAGATATGTATATCACAGTCAAACCTGCATACATAACCTGTTCCATTACATTATTCTGGATCAATTCTATTCATTAATAAACAAACTGAAAATAAATGGATGAAGGACATAACCCTTTGCACCTCTTGTTATAGTCACTGTTCTCCATCAAGTCTGCATTTGTAAATATTAATAAGTGGAATTAGGTTTAAATGGAGCATCTCTTTCCCATGAGGTGTTATGTCAAGTGACCCCTTGGAGAGGTATCCTTGGTGAACTAAAGAGCCAAAAAGACCTCATGCTGGAAGAAGAAACACTACACAAGATTTTTCACAACCTGGCAACCCAATACTATATACTTCATTAAGAATGTAAAAAAAAAAAGAAAAGACTCCTCTGAAGCTGCTGAAATCCATCAGCGGTCAGATGATCGTCCACAGCAGAGCAGCTGTGGCTTAGGGCCGGCTACTTATCAGAAGGTTGGTGGTTCAATCCCCGTCCCCCCAAGTCTGCATGTCTCAGTCTCCTTGGGCAAGATACTGAACCCTAAATGTGTATAGATGTGTATATTCTGTTTCTGATGCCAGAGACACCTATACTCTGCCACAGTGTATGAATGGGTGGGAATGGGATGAAGTGTAAAAGCGTACATGTACAGACCATTTACCACATCACATCCAACACGAATAGCTTCCAGTGGTGCAGCAGAAGACTGGCATTTTTCAGAGCAATCCTTCTTTTAACTGGCAACGTGTCACATTACAGAGAATCAATGCTTTCCCTGTGAGAGGACAGATGAGCTCTTAATGAGTCGAGTGGAGCACTAATCATGGTGATTGTCAGAGAGAGTTTGGGCTGATTCAGAACTGGAGTTGTAGGGGAGCTGATGTGTGTTTGCATGCATCTTCACATCGGGGAGTACAGTGTAACAAAAACACCCAACAATACATGAATATCAAGTCTCTGCTGAGGATACTTGATATTCAGCTGGAGATGTTTCGCTGCATCCTGAACGGAGTGTATGTCACATTGGAGATCTGATGGTTAGGACTGTTCAAGGAGTTTGACGTCACAGTGCTGTTCATGGAAGCAGCTGTGTGCAGAGGTCTTATTTCTCAGGGTGTCGCAGTGGGATCATTTTCACACCAGTTCTCCCAGACAACCACCAAATACGACCAACTTGAAAAGGCCTGCCTTCAATAACTGCATGTGACAGAAGAGCTGTACCTATCAGCCAGTTTATAATATTTTACAGTGAACCACACATTTCTATATATTTTAAAAAAACATAAAGAATAACTTGAACCTTGAAATGTACAGTCACTTTTATTATTATTTTTATATTATTAATTGCAATGGCAGATCTTTGCCTTCTTCCACAAAAAATCAGTAATTTTGTAGCCAAGTTCCAGACTCTCTGAATCACCGCCTACATCTTCAGTTTGTCCAGAGATTCAAACAGGTCTGGTGTTGTGTCATTTACAGATAAAGTGTTTCTGGGAAATAATCAACCAATCACAGCTTTGCAAGTAGGATTGAAGGATTGAGGAATGTGGATATCAAATGTCCTGCTACTTTGTAACATTGATGAGTTGTTGTTGCTTATTTATAAAAATACTCCTAACTCCCAAACTTTTTGATTGTTGTGAAAATCATCAAGTTAACTGCTCCTAGCAACCAGAATTACAGCTTATGTGTCAACTGCAAAAGATGCCGGCCGGGCCGATGGGTTAGGGAAAAACACAATAACCCACCTTTCCAACACAAATCGGCTAACATGAACATTGTGTCAGCCTGATTAAATGAAGAAGTGGTTAATTAGTTTGATTTTCATGCTAGTAGCTCTTGTGCAAGTTCATCCTGGTCTGGGGAACATCAAGACATTTATAATAGATATGAACTCTTAGTAGTGTTCTATTTGATTGTTCCACAGAACGAGACATCCAGGTATTACATACTGCCCCTGGAAGAATTCATAGAACCACGGTTACATAAGTAACACTTAATTGGAGTTGTATTATGAAAACATATTAAAAGCAAGCAGCTGACTTGAGTAATTGAATGAAGCACGACAGCTGTTTTAATTATGAACAGACTGCAGATTTTCTATTACCATAGTTCATAAGCTCCATTTCCTCATATATATTGAACAGTTGCCAGAAGCTGTCTTATCTCTGAACTTAGCTCCTATTCCACCATAAATGAGAGAAATCACATCTCAGCTCCAACAGTCACAACACATTCAATTTCAATCCCTCCCACATGCTGCTATTTATTATCGTGGATATCGCTTTTGTTTTCACTGTTTCTCTTCTCATAAACTGTTCTGAACGACTGCAGAGAAGCTCAATGAAAACAGCTAAATGATGATAGAGATCAGGAGAACGTTACACTGTGTAGTCTTGCACGCCATACACCACTTTTGACACCAACTGCCAAAAACATTTTCAATATATGCTCCTAACAACAGGTTATGCTGCTGTGTGCACTGCCTCTGATGGGTGTGTACAAGAGGTTTCTGAATGACAGCCTTGCCATAAAAAAACAGCTTTGCAAAGAAATGAAATCTAGTTTGTGGAGCATCTGTCAGTCTGTGCCAACCAGCATTGCTCTTTGCCCATGCAGTCTGTCTCTGTTTGATATAGCCTGTCAGGATTTCTGAAACGGTGACTGAACCACCTGTAATTCAGACACAAACAAAAGTCACACGGTGACTGCTTTGAACACTTGAATCTGAATTCACTGGAACTGTTTTTTTTTAGCTACTTCAAAATTCTAAACCTTTCTCATGTGGTGTTTCCATTACTGTGTCCACCCACTGTCGAAGATAGAGAGTCCATGTTGTTTGCGTGGGAGTGAGAGAGGTTGCAACCGACTGCCAGCAGTGAGGAAGAAAAGAGGAGAGAGGGATGCAGGGATTAAAATCAGCAAGAGAGAGGTGAAAGCAGGTATCGGTTCTCACAACCCCTCCCTCTCTCTAGACCTACAGGGCTCCTCCCCGATGCCTGCTGCATCTTACCAGGTGGTCAGGAGTCAAACTCAGGACTCCACGTGCCAGTCTGCCTAGCTCTGAAGAAAGCCTGAGTCTTAGCTGCTGAGAACTAGATGCACATGAGTAAGAGAAAAAAAAGCACACGAAATAAACAGTTTAAGTACAGAATTGGAGCATTTTCAGTGAAGTTAACAAACAAATGCTTTGTTTGAAAAAAAAAAAAAGGAAAGTCAAATGCTCTCACGCATGAAGGGAAATGCCGTTCATAAACAGAATGAGGTGTTCTCCCTTGAATATGTCATCTGAGCTCTGTTCCAGGAAATGCTGTCTGTGCTCAATTGCTGCTTTGCTGAGCAGAGAGCGTGACTGAAATCTGGCGAGATGAGAGAGGAGACAGCGTGGAACAAACTATTTTCTTAACAGTACAGAGGACACTGAACTGAACACCTTGCCACTCCATTAAATTATATCTGACATTAGTCATCATCCCACATACAAACACACACACACGCGCGCACACACACACACAGAAATGTTGCTGTTACTACACTTGTGAGAACCCTGTCTTTGACTACATGCATACCTGACCCTCAAGTGAACCTTATCTTACATTCCAAATCTCAGTCTAGCCTAAACCTGTGTAATTTTAACCCTAAATCCAAAACTATTTCAAATACAGGAACAACATGTTAGCTCAGACTACAGTTGAGGGACAGCTGTGGCTCAGGGGTGGTGTTCTTATCAGAGGGTTAGTGGTGCAAACCCCGCCTCTGCCAGTCTGCAGATACTAAACCCCAAATTGCTCCCAATTGGTTTATGAATGTTTTTTTTTCCGTTCCCTTCCCATGAGCAGTCGCCACCTTAGCCTATGCCATTAGTGTGTGAATGGGTGAATGTGACGTGGTGTAATAGTGCTTTGATTGGTTGGAAGACTAGAAAGGTGCAATACAAGTACAGACCATTTACCATTTTGGAGTTTGTAGTATTAGACATCCTGTGTTGATGCACATAAAGCTGTTGATGAAACTTTAGAACCTCCACAGTGATTTACACGACTACATAAAATACAGTACTACAAATGCAATGGCTGGGCCATGTACTGCAAATGGAGGCAAATCCCATCCCAAAGGTTGTGCTGAGAAGGAGTCCTCTAGGTAAAAGACTAAACATGAACTTGAGGCATTGATGTGTGAGAGATGAGCTGACCACGATGAGGGTGATTGGGGTAATGCTCAACATGTCGCCAATGACAGGGAACAATGGAAGGAGCTCAATGCGGCTTTAGGATAAGTTCACATTATCTTGAAGCTTTGACACTCACATGGCAATGTGTATACTGAGAGAGCTGATGATGCATCACTTTTGTTATTGCACGATTCTGAATATCTTCTCTATACTAGTTATTTCTGTTCTGAATGTAGCTTTTCTTTGGCCATGGATGGAGAACAATTGGTCATCTGCGCTACAAGACGACCACGGGGGGCAATGAACATTTTGAACCATTAATTTCAAATCAAGGATAGTTTGCGGTGCTACTAACCATTTTCCACAGCATACTGTGAGTTTCAGATTTATTTCTGTCTTGCAAGACGCCACTGGTTTTGGTTCAGTTCAGTGCACTATGACAATCAAGTTGTAGACACTAGATTTTTTTTTTTGTTGAAGTTTACATTTTATTGTCAAGGACACTATGCCATCCACAAACTTGTAGTGGTCATCTGAAGCACTGACTGGAGGAGCTAGAAAGGAAATCCAATCAAAATGATAATCTGTCAGCAAATTTGGATGCTGTTAACACGGATAATAAGTCATAATTTGGAGAGCTGTAATCATGTAATAATATGTCCATTTGCTGCTATTAAATTACCATTTTTTCATTTCATTTTCAGTGGAGTTGGAGCCTCCTTGAGTATACCAAAAAAGTTTCAAAACAGTTGCTGCTTGTACCTGCTTGATTGTATCAATAAATTTATATTTTACAATAACAAATCATGTCAAAGTGACTTCCAAATTGGTTAAAAACAACAACAACTGACAGGAAGAAAAAACATCTCGGTAAATATGTCAGAAATACCCCTTGTTAACTGTAGTTTACAAGCCTGGGGACAAACACTTTGATGTTAGCTGTGTTAAAAAAAGGACTGCTGTGTGAGCAAAAGAGAGTGTGTTTTAGCACATTTTTGGCAGAGGGGTATATAAAATTTGTAGTTAATTGGTTAAAACATGCTAAAGCATTGGTATTGTCCTTTAATGGTTTGTTTGTCACCCCCAAACTAGCATGCCTCCTGACGTATTCCACAAACTGACAATTTGGTGTAATCACAGGCTTTAGTGTGTGTGTGTTTACGTGTCTAACACTCTGTGACAGTGAGATAATGTTCTCCTATACAGGATCAGCAGAACTCAGCCATTGGTTTCCATTGGCACCGGTTGTTTCAGCCCCTGAAGTCCCATCAGTGAAAGGAGATAAACCACAGCTGTTCTTATATATTTGATGAGCAGTTGAAGAGGTGATGGTTGGACCGACTGAATCAATATTTAATCACCCTGTGTGCAGTGTTGACATGAGACCGGAGAACGTGGACATTAGTGTAGAGGACCATAAGGCGGGAGGAGAAGTTACTTAGGAGAATGAAAAAAAATGTTGTTTGTCTGGAATTAGCAAGAGAGCTCTTTCTGTTGTTCTGAAACAATAAAACTTGAGACACAAGGAAAATATCTTGCCATCTTGTACCTAAATTTACCTTAATTAATGATTTTCAACATCAGAGATACAAATTCTGTTGCCTATGCGAACCTTCTGCAACCTTTTGCAAGAGTGAAATCAAAGAAAAACACTCAGACTGTTTTTGTAACGCATTTATTTCTGGAACAAAGGAACAAAGCCATTAAACCATTATAAAACTACAACATATAAACCTGATTAAATCTCCTTTAAAGCACACAGATCAATAAAAGGCAGGCACGCACTGGTATTGTGAGAAGTGTTTTTCATTAAGACTTTAATAAATATGAGCCCTACAGTCACTCGTGGCACAAAGCTAATTAACTAATTAAAATCTAAAGGCATAAATGCTAAAGTATGTTTTCCCTTTCCTAATTCAAATCTTTTGTCAATACAACTTGTGCGGTTGGCCAGGTCTCCCAACTTACACATATATGAATACAACATACTTTCATGCACGTACACAAATACAAAAATCATTGTAAATGCATAGACAATGAATCACAAATATTGCTGTCCCCCTCTTCTCCTCCTGTGTTGTTTCCAATAATGTAGTAGTCACACATTTGAAATAACACATATGCACTTAAACACTTTCAGTTACCTAGCAAGGTAAAACTCCAGCAAGAATTCCAGAGCGCCATGGTTTTTGTAAAATGACTCACTAAAGACTTAAAATAAAATAATAAAAACTATACTGATGTCAAAATGTATCTCTAATCCTTCATTTCACTGCTCATGGCTAAGCAAAAGCACCACTGTTGGCTAACAATTAGATAAAATATGACATTTTATAGCGGTAATGAAGCCAAGTCAACATTGGTAAATGATGACATGAGAAATGTTAGCTTTAGCTAGCTAACAATAGTTAGATAAACTGTAACTTAAGGTAAAAGTTAGAACCCAGCTAACTTTAGCATTCATCAAAGCCTTCCAAAACTCTGAAGGTAAAACATTTTAATTAAGTGTATAAAACAGGCTAACGTTAGATTGCTAACTACTTACATTAACTTACAGCGTCTCTTTTAGCTTGTTGTGTGATGCACTGGATTTGAATGAGCCATTGGGAACAATGCAGACAGACAGGTCCAACTAATGTTAAGAAATGGTATAGTCCATTTTAGGGTCTTTAGGTGCTTAATTAAGACCACCCTCCGGTAATTCAAATCATAGTACTTGTCATGGCTAGCTCTACTGTTGGCCTCTGGTTGGTGTCGGCTAAAATGTGGCTTACCTTACTCATGTACCAGCCATAAGCTTAGCCAGGATGGTGTAATATATGGAGTTGGTTTACAAGTCACAAATAAGTGTCAAGTCCTGGCTAAACAAGTCCTAAACAAATCATTATCTGCCTCCCACACAATTAATGCCATTTCAAAATAGCAATTTAGGCAAAGTGACCAGGTGTTTTTCCCATAACTAATGTTGGGTTTCTATAGCTTTTTAAGAAATGTGAATCTAGTTTTGAATCCCTTATTAAATCCATTTGTCCAGCAACAAAACCTAGTTACTTTTACTTACTTACTAGTCAATGATCTCAACCCAGAAAACTAGATTAACAGCGATTTACAAAATGCTGATAAATATGAGATATGTAGTCCACTGCATATTGTTACAAATATTTCACATCAGTAAAAAACCTACTGCCCTCAACACACCACACTGACGGAGGCACCCACAAGTCGCAGCTGTGTTTTATTTTGTGTTCATTCTATCTTCCAATGTTTAAGGATACAGTTTTAACATTTGCAGACTCTGTTAACCATTTGATAAAGATTTTGGATATCCTGTTCTTATGGATGTTGATTTTGTTTTGTCTATAGTAAAATTATTAGATTTTTTAAGCGGCGTCTTGTGATTGTGGTAGGCAGATTTTTAGCCTAACCTGTTCTTCATGAGTGCTGGCAGAAAGGGGTCCAATTGAGATTGGTTGATGCGAGTCCCGTTAAATACTGGAACATTGGAAACATTATTCATTCTGTTCAAGTCTGCTTACCCAAGTGTTTTGATATACTGAATGTAAGTGATGTGGTGCTTGTTTTGCATGATTAGTTGGTGTCAGGTTGATCCACTGAGAGGAGCTGATCTATTAAAAAATAAAGAAATCCCCTCCAAATCATTTTCTACACAGACTGCAATGGGATGGTGTTAATCATTGTTTTAGAACTTTTAAACTATAAAGATTTAATTTTGAAAGAAAAAATCCTAGCAAAGTTGAGTGGAAGAGACAACGAAACTGGCAAACCAGGAATGTAAAAGATTTTTTGGCGGATACGCTGGTTGAGTCACTTTCATTTAAATGACTGGCCGCCATCTTGGAACATAGTATCTGCTTCTCATAACACATTCAAGGTTGGAAGTCACCCACGCACCCACTCAAACCTATTTCAATAGTTTCAAAGTTAATACCAGTGTGTTGCTGCAAAACCATGCTTTCAGGAGGAAAACAGGATCGATTGGTTTGTGTTATATCTATCAGATAGCTTTGTTTGAAATACTTTAATCATTAATTATGAGAAAGCAGTTGCAGTTATTCAGATTCAACTTCAGAATGACAGAGAACAATTACATAAACCATATTCTCACTGGCAGGAAGAAAGCATCTGTCATTTTCACACACTGGGAACATTGTGTATTTGCTCTGTTTATTCATGGCTCTAAATATCAAGTTATTAATGCTGCAAGTAAATGATGCTGTGATTCATGATGCTTCTATTTGCAAACAAATGAGCCTGGTGAGTTGTGAATTACATGCTCTGTAACGTTAACACAAATGTATCTAAAGAGCATGTTTGGACTTCAGATCCTAACGCCTCTGATACTGAAAACAATTATAAACTCAATTACAGCCTATACATTTTACATTTACACCCTCTGCTTGATAATCTCTGTGGTATGGCAAATCCTGTGGTCTTTAGTTTCAGTAAGAATATGTAAAAAAAATTAACAAAAGGATACACTGTGTGCATCAAAGCAGCCGCAAGTCTCTGTGACCTTTTCCTCATGGACTCTTGAAGGTAATGGGAGTGTATGAATGACAGCAGGTCAGTCCAACCTGCAGTGGAAGACATGGTAGGAACTCCTGACTGCATGTGGCAAAATCTTTGTTTGGTTTAACCCAGAATAATAATAGTGATAGAAAAAAATGCTCTCCTGATATTATGCCTTAAGGCTATAAATTCAAAATTTGCAGCTAATGTTTTGTAGTGCAGAGTGAGTTATATCACTGCCCCACCCGCCTGCTTGCTGGTGCCACAGTAGATGAAATGTCTCCTCGAATGAACATTAAAAAGGCCGCAAGCAGAGACAAGGCGTCAGCTTCATATGCAACTGTGAATTTGCCCATATTTCTGAGAGTTGTATTTTCTCTCACAACATACAAACATTTATCTGAGGGTGGCAGAGTTGCCATGGAGACAATCAGTGGAAAACCTGACGTTTCACTACAGCTTCTCGTGACTTCCGATTCCTGTAATTCTCAATTAACTCGGAGGGAGAGACACACAGAGACAAAGAAAGGAACAGATGGAAATAGTAAATGAAAAACCTTCTTTTCTGCTGTCTCAAAGCTTTCATTCAGGTCTAGCTGATTTGAATTATCGGTACAAGATATTTCAGTATCTAATCTGCAAACACAAACACTAATTTGCGCAATGTAAAAGACTGGTCTTCATGGTACAGCTAATGTATGTGAAATACAGAAACATTTATTATCTTGAGGACATTTGCTACAAAAATTTGCATTACAGTTTCCTAGGAAGGGGCTCTGAAATTCAGACTCAAGATGTAAAACATCTAAAACCTGAAGCACAATCTGGCTCTGTTTGGGACTTTGAGCTGCACTTTACAGGAGCTGCTGAAGGTTACGTGGAATTGTGCTGAGACTTATGCCTGATCACAGGTGTCAGTTTCCGTTTTCTGTTCATTTCCGTGTACCTCCATAAAGTGCACTTGTCTCACTCAGTACAGTCTGAAGGTGAGCACAGCAGAGTAGAAGTCAGGTAGAGCTTTAAAAAATATTATGAACTCTAATTAAATAATGATGCCAGGAGGAGTTATAAGTCCAGGACTTATAACTGAATAAAAATTAAATTAATTATCATTGAGGTAAAAATGTGCCCCAACAGAAAACCTTTCAGTTTTGGTTTTAAATCTTTTCGTTTGATTTGAGCAAAATAAATATTATTTATTTTATCAAGTTATCCTCATTAATTATGTAACTAACATCTGTAGAAGGATATTAACAAAGTAAACAAACACAATTTTGATTTTAGGACGCTTTACATTAACTTCAGGACGGTTCAAATTGTTTTCGGGATGGTTCCGGGACGGAGGTGAACAACGTTGATCTGGAGCCCAGTGTGCCAGTCTGCCCTCTAAAGCAGTCCTGTAGAGCTGTAGCCTCATCTGTCCACACAAATTGTTTTTACTGGTTTGACCCTTTTAATCAGTGGGCAGGAGACGCAGAGAAGTTGGGTTTGTCTTAATAGTCAGACATTCCAGAACACTGCCACAATGTCAGGTGAAAGTGATGCATTAGATTGAATAAGGTTTCCCCGTTTATATCGTATTGTCCTCTGTGGTATTTAGTATTTAGTGTGTTCCAGCAAAAACTGTACAGTAGAAAACAGGTGGTTTAACATGCCAACTCCACTGCCTGTTAGCCCAACAGGGTTGAGTGGCATGAGGTTTCAGACGGTGTATTCAGTTTGGAGCATAGATGAGATATGGGTGGACGACTGAGAACTGGATTATTGTGCAAAAGTGCTTTGAGAAGTTTCCATGGACATTTTGATCCATGTTTTCTACTGTGAAAAACTAGCCTGTCCCCTGTGGGAAGGAGAAGACTGAAAAACGTTTTACAGCCACCTTCAACTCTAAAGGTGAGCGATAGATATTGGGTGAAGTAATGCTGTGAGACCAACGTGTCTTGAGCTGGGTAATATCTCTCCTCGGGCCCTGGCGTCTGTATTTCTTTCTTTTTTTTGTTCTCTCTGTTATTTGTCCATTAATATGTTGTTCTTGTGCAAACACGTTAAACATTAAAGTAAAAAAAATGAACCACTGAAACACCCACTACAAAAACACCATTATTGCTGTGGCTGTGTCTACAACTGACTGGTCTGGGGGGAAAAAAGCTACTGAAATGACAGGGCAGTGTTACAGTGTTACAGTGTTACAGTAAGCTCAGCATAATTTTATTTAAGAGGACAATACATTTTCTAATAAAACTTATTTGCGAAGTTTGAGCCACATATTAAGTCTAAAGATGTACTATATATAGGTTCTATTATCTAAAGATAATTACTATAATCTGATTATATCTGACTATCATTCTGATACACAGTATATTTTCATTTCCAGGTTTTGTTTTTGGTTATGATAAGTATCCATTTAAATACGTACGTGTAGACCCTTGTTATGCCCCTTCATTATTTCCATTGGTTAAATATATCTCTGTCTTCCGCTATCCCTTTCCTATATTTTCTCTCTATTTCGGTCTGTTCATCTGTCTTTAGTGTGTGGAGCCCCAGATGTCCATTCAGTGGCAGGTCATTACATGACCACAAGTTTCCTAATGAGCCCATTAGCTGCTTCAGGCCATCCCTTCCTCTCTTACTCACCAATCCTTCCTTTTCTTCTGCTCTACTCCTCTGTACTTTCCCATTTAATCAAATCATGTCCTTCTTCTAACCCCCAATCACTGAGATCAATTATCACCATGGTTTTTGTCTCCTTTTAGGTCTCTCATTCCTGCTATTTAGAAATGCAGGGTGTTTCCCAATGGATGTAACAGCTACAGTGACTTTGATCAGTCATTTACAGTCCTACATGCCTCCACACAGAGGCTGTCTGTCTCTGCAACAAATATAAAAAAACATTCAGAGTGAAGAGAGCAAGGCCAACATCATGTGCATGTTTTGAGAGGTTTTTATTCACTTTAGCATTGTCATGTCTAAAATTTGCTGTCTTGCTCCTCCACTGAGAGTCTAATGGAGTTTGGTAAGGAATTAAACTTGCATTATCATATCATTAAAATGTGTTTGAATTAGTTGGGGTTAGTAAGTTGTGGCAAACACTGCCAGATATTCCATGTATTTAGTGTTTAGTTTCAGGCAAATACAGTTACAAGATACAGTTTTTGTTGTCAGATGACTGCACAAGAAGAAAATGTTAATTTTTATGTAATTACATACAGATACACATTATATCTATGTCATTCATGTGTGCTGTCAGGATAGGCTAATGGAAAACAACATCAATGAAAAACTCAAAGACACCAACAAGTGTGAATCAAGACTAAGAAGAGAAAGTTCTTTTTGGTGGTTGTTGTACATTTACATCTACAGTACTGTGCAAAGGTCTTAGGTCTGGGAAAAAATGCTGTAAGGTAAGAATGCTTTCAAAACCACATTAATAGATAATATTTATAAAGTGACAAAATGCAAAGTAAGTAAACAGAAGAAAAATCTAAATCAAATCACTATTTGGTGTGACCACCCTTTGCCTTTAAATCGTTCTAGTTCAAAACCCCAACTCCGTTTGCAGAAATGAACCTCCACCATGCTTCACTGCTGTTTACAGACACTCATTCTTGAACCGCTCTCAAGCCCTTCAGCGAACAAACTGCTGTCTGCTACAACCAAATATTTCAAATTTTGACTCATCTGTCCAGAGCACCAGCTGCCATTTTTTCTGCACCCCAGTTCCTGTGTTTCCGTTTATAGTTGAGTCACTTGAACAGAACATTTGTACCTGAACCATGTCTGCCTTGAAATGTCTGCCAGTAAGAGTCCTTGCTGATGCAGTATAAGTACCTTGTGTCTGCTATGGTGTATAATTTTTGACAGTAAACTGTCTTCAGCAGCCTCACCTTGTTAGCTAGTTTTGAGTTGTATTCATCCCACACAGCTGTATCTCTTTCACTTCATGATCAACCTACTTATTGAATGGATAATCCTTAGCACCTGTTCAGTATATCTCTTTAATCATACCCCTGACCATATGCCTACAGAAATCCTGACTTTGTGCAAGTGAACCTAGAAGAATTGATACTGTTTTAAAGGCAATTAGCATGTCTATTTTTGACAGCCTTCTTACCTTACAGCATTTTCCACGCCAGCCTAAAACTTTGCACAGTACTGTATTTTAGATCTGTTTATGTAGCTTCTTGTTGCTGCCCAGGTATCAGCCATTCATACATTATGACAGTACTGTAACAATGATGCATGCAGTATGTGTGGAGATTGTCTAAATCAATATGGTTTTTGTGCTTTTCATTTGAAATATTATTAACTGTGTTTATCTGGATATTTTTTTGATACACTTCAGATTCCTTTGACAAATTTGATGGATTATTGTCTCTGCACTCCTTATCGTTGGGATTCATATACCTTGATTGACTCTTTATTACATACTACTTCAATTGTGTGTTTTCACACCCTTGGAGGACTAGATAGTTCATCACAGAACCTGCCAATATTTCGATAGAGGTAAAGTAACTTCTTTTTGACCTGAGAGAACATCATTTACTTAAATGTGTGGTTTGGAGTCAAGCTGTATCTTCCCTGCTTTAGAAGCAGTCTGCGGGTAGCAGACAAATAACCCCTCTTACTCCATTATTACTGCTGAACAGTCTTCCACAAACATTTCTGATTCGTAAGATGGAGGCTGGTAAATGGTTTGATTTAATAACACCAGGCTTCCTCATCAGCTTACTCTTATGGTACGACCTAATGACAAATTAATAGGCTTTGACGTCATGTATAATTACCTATTAGTCTTTTAATTACAGACAGTACAGTTAATTGATGTATATCTTAAGGGCAACATTTCTTTGCAAAAAAATGACATATTCAACAGATGGCAGACTATTCTATTTCTACCTGAATATTTTAGTATTTCTGTTTTCAGTGTGGGAATTTTGATGTGAAGGAAAAATGAAGGCAGTGATGGTGGTGGCAGCTCTTTAATAGAAGTATTTTAGGTGCTCTATTAATAACACATGCACAGTGTTCAGGGCTGTGTACCTTTTGGGACACAGTTTAAAGCACCAAGTTTTTCCCATTGTCACACACTCGCTCTCTCTCACACATACACACACACAAGCAAAGCAATATGCATGGCATGACACCACAACAACAAATGCCTTGCACAAAAGAGAACTCACACATTACACAACTTGACTCCCCCCCCCTCCGTGAGGCTAATGAGGGTGAGTTATGTGATCGGTTTAAATGCTGTGGAGAAGTTTTGGACTCCTACACACAGACACAGTTATACAACAGTTAGCTCCAACCACGCAGAGAGACTGGCCAACAAGCATCCTGCGGGTTCCTATGTATAACCAATCAGGGATGCCACCAGTTCCCACTGACAATTTCCTTGGCCACCCTAGCTAATTGGCTCGTTATTATTAATGGTAGGACAGGAAGCGCTAGCAGCCTGAAGAGAAACGCCATTTTTTAAGTTTACATTTATGTAATCAACAGCAGATTTTATGGAGGGCTGGGGGGGGTTGGCAATCAACACCACAACGCCATAAGGTTTTTTTTAATTGACTTATGATACCCTTTGTGACAATTGCTCCAGAGATGTGCTATACAAATAAACTTTACCTCATCTAACTTTATCATACTCTCTGTAAGCTCTTTCCCATATATAGTGTTTCATTGCTTTTGTGATATATCCTATTTGCACATAGCTACAGTACTTAATGCATTTTTGGTGAATCCAATAGTTTTATAAAAAGCATAGTAAAGTGTAAATGCAACAAAGAAGCATTAGAAATGGACTGAAATCCAATTGCTCACACCAATTCAGCACTGCAGCCAGATGTTGAAAAGGTGTAAATGCATCTGTCTCTCCAAGACGCAATCTTTACACCTCCCAAGTGTTACTACGTCAGTAAGCAATTTGTGGAGGTAACCTCTGCAGAGTCTGTATCTGTGATAATGGCAGCTGAACTGACACTGACGTTACACAAAAATGCTCCTCCTGCCACATATAAAGCAACAGGAAAAAATTGGCTTTCAACACATACGGCCATACACAAGATGGAACATGCTAGTTTATCAGTTCAACCACTGAATGTTCTGTGTGGGTGAAAGAACAGCATTCTGGTCTATCCATGTGCTTGTTAGCTAGCTTAAGTATTGCAGTAATTCAACTGATAACTGCACTCTGAGGTTCTTCTATAGTTTTTTTTTTTGGTTTTGTTTACTGTTACCAAGCAGGTGCATCACAATACCCTCTGGTGTGGAGAAGGACGGACCCTTTACATTTGCATGTAACTTGGGAAAACCAAGACACATGCAATCAAATTGCTAATCTGACGTAGTAATATGCGGCTAAGTGTTTAAAAAAAAAAGTAATATGTACATCATATCTGGATTTTATGAGAAACTTTTTACTGGGTTTTTTTTCTTCTGGCTAGGTAAGTATAGACAGGACATTTGAGAAGAAAGAGAGGGGTATGACACAAAAGAATCAAATCATTAATATTGTGGTTAATGGACATGCATCTTAAACACGAGGCTAAAGAACGCCACAGGATATATGAGACACCTGGAATTATGAAAATAATTTAATAAATGCAGAGGCACGGGACATCAGTTCGGATTTCTCTCCACCGTGATTTTCACACATTATCACAGTTCTGCAGTGATAACTTTCACCCTCATCGAGCACCACATTTAAAATGTCCTACATGCACCCACATAAACTTATTTCAGTCCGGATCACTTTAGTCAAAGAAACGTTTATCGATCTGCAGTAGTTATGTTTGGCACGATGGCTCTGTTCTGGGACCTGACTGCCCTTCCAAGTACATACATGGATGCTGTAGAAAAGCCTACAGCAGGGGAAGCAGCAGCAAATCATTATTATCTATGTGTTTTCTTTCAACTACACAGTGGGTGCAAACATTGTGCTGCAGAGTGAAATTCCTGAGTTAATGCTGAATGAGTGAAGCAGAAATGATAATGTGCACAAGCAAAGACAGAACACCGGGGGAGTGAAATTGGTAAAGATGCACGGAACGAGTGTCTGCATCAAACTTCTCTTCTTCTCGCGGCACACACAGCCTGAATGTAAATGTTTTAATTAATTGAATACATTAATTCCGTTAATCCCATCCTTAAGACAAAATGAGACACCATACACCAGTGTTTTCTGGCTCTTCACTAATGAAACACTGGAATTCATTTGGCCTTCGTTAGCAGACGTAACGCAATGAACCGGCATTAGTAGGGACACTCGGTAAGAGTGAGCCAGCAGTGACTCATTCCTGTGCTGACATCATTGGTTATCCTTAGCATCTGACCTCTTACCTTATCATCTTCCCAAGAGTCACCGAGGTCAAGAGGCTGAAGATTAACCTGCACTGCAGTGACGTCACGGTTGGGTTAGCCTGCAGGCTTTCAGAGCAGGACCGATGAGAAGGAGTCAATGATATGCTCTGAGCACATGTAGCCAACAGCATACTGTACGTGGCATTTACAAGGTTATCTTGATCAAAATCGGCAATAAGATAAGATTAGATAAAACTAAATATATGGTAAATTTAAAAAAAAAATTATACCAACAACTTTGAGGCAGGTGCTGTACATAGAGATGAAATGGTGATTGTATCCAATATCCAGGGATGGAAAGAGTATTAGAATATTATACTCAAGTAAAAGTATTTGTGTTTCATGAGATCTTGTCCATAGTTGGAAATGTCCTGATATAATTAATTCACTAGCTGAACCAGGGTGGCTGTGCTACAAATTTAGGGAGTGATAGATATGATATATATGTGTATGTACTGTATATGTATGTGTGGAATTATTGGGGTGCCTGGATGGTTCCATGTGGCTGCTTTTTAAGGCGGGTGTTTTGTTTAGTTTTACCTAATGAACTGTGAATCCAGACCCAGCATGCACCTACTGTACAGGTCGAGCAACATTGCAGGTGTGTTTGAATTCAGTTTTATTGCACTGTTGTGCATTTTTGTTCTGTTCACTGACTGCTAGCCTTGTGTGACTGTACACCCAACTTCTCCTGACACTGTGGCCTGTGAACAAACAAATGTATGTCTTCACGATTGTCAGCGGAGTGCAGGCATAGGCGGGGAGCTCTCTGGAGTTCTGCCCTCCTGCTGCAGTAGACATTTAACAGAACTTCTTCATATGTATTGAAATGTAGCGAGGTACAATACCTGTGATAAAAAAAGTACTTGAGTAACAGCAAAATTAAATTAAAGAAAAATACTTAAATAAAGTTCAAATACACAAAAAACGATGTGTGTGTCCTCTTGGTTGATTCAAATCTTTTCTGCTTTCTGAAGTAAGTATAATATTCTATCTACAGCCTCTGTCTTAATGCTCATGAGGCATAATTTATGATTAGATGTCAACTATTAAATTAATCATCAGCTATTTCGATAATCCATTTTTTCAGTTTGAGTCTCTTTCTCACACAGGTACCAGTTTTGTACACTAACGATATTATAATAGAAGCATAGGCAATGACATCCTGAGCCTAAGCTAGAAAAATAGATCACATCATATGTCTCAGATAAACTGCCAAAAATTGGGAATTGTCAGTTTTTGCAATCAGGAACAAGCCAACATTTGGCAAAATTTAGTGAATTACAGTGCTAAACCTTACATTTAATTAATTTAGAGTCCAGCCCATAGACTGTATATAAGAAATAGACATAGTCATCGTGACGTCACCTGTTGGTTTGTGGACTGCCGTTTTGAAGCCTCGAGTTTTGCCGATAACGCGCCACCATGTCGAGTTTTGGCAACCAGGAAGTGCCCGGAAGTGACGATACAGCGGAGCTAACGGCCGAGTGCGGAGCTAGCTAGCTTGCTTAGCTAGGTGCAACTGTAACTCACGTTAACTGTCATTTTAACAGACTGATAAGTTTGTCTAGCAAACAACAGTCTTAAAACTAAATGTCCAGCCAACTCCTAAGCTTTTTCAAGGGTGCTGGTTAAATTTACACAGTGCAGAGGGTACGAGTCAGCTCTAGCCTGATTGACAAGTCGCTATGGTAACGACTTGTCCATCATAGATAATCTCGCCCTGAAACATTCTCTGCTTTGTGGTCTTTTTTAAAATAAATGGGACCATAATTTACTAAATGAACATCATTTTGTATTGAAGAAGACTTGAAACTATAGCGACTGAGACCATAAAGTCATCAGGAAAGTGTTTACTGGGGTAATTATTCAGCTGAGAAGTAGGGTCATTTTCACATTATTTCTAATGGAGCCGGACTTCTTTTTGCAACCAGAAGAGTAGCCCGCTTCATATTGTAGACCGGAAGCTTCCCGCTTGGTTCAGCCCCTAATACGTTCAGGCCAATCTGATAATATATCGGCCACTATTAGCTTATCACAGATATACTGGCATTTTCAAATGTTGTGTTTTCTGTTTTGTCTAAGGTTGTTGTGTTTTGCACTGTATGTAAATAAGAAGAAATGTCCATACTGAAAGGCTAAAGATATGATTAAGGGGATTTAGAAACAGTGACATATCCTCAGAGATATCTTGGTCATATTCTTAGTGACTTTGTCAATGTGGTGCTGTTCACTCTTAGTTGTTAACATTTCACATTTAACCACAAAAATGGAGTCTGGATCTTTTCAGTGTAAACATGTAATGATTTTCAAGCAAGTAAATGACCACACAGCTGGCACACACACTCTCTCTATCTGTCACATACACACATTCACAGACTGTCCAATTTGCACATGTGAGCAAAGCACACAATAAAGGTTCAAGAGGGCTGCGTTGTAATTTCCTTGAGGGGGGTCATGTGGGCATCCAGCAGGATTTGTATGATGACTCACAGCTATTTGTCTCATGAAAGTAACCTAATTCAAACATGGGGGAGGAAACTGAAATGTCCACATCAATTGCCATAATTAGAAAACAACTTCAGATCCTGGCGGAATCAGATTTATGATGCTGAGGTACTGATTTTTTATATGAAAACAAAACCCTATTCAAAAAAGTTTTAAAATACAGTATTGTACTGCATTTACATTTGAAACTAACAGCCCACGGAACAACTATAAAACTAGCACCACAGCCCAAGAGGGACTGCAGGTAATGATCAATCAAATCATTTTTTTCATCCAAAGATTCAATACCTGGCTAATGTTTCAATCATTGAGGGCAAACTGCTCCTCTAATTTAACATTCATTTTATCCCACAACATTAGCAACTCAGTATTACAAACATTTTTCACATTCTACTGAAGAAATTTCCTTTGCCCTGCCATTTTCATACTGGTATAACCACATTATTTGATATCCCCAAACAATCCAATCCCTGATTTTAAGCAATAGTGTTCTGTGGATTTAGAACACCAGGATTGATTAGTAAATCAGTCACCTGCTAAGCTGAATCAGATAGATCCCGAGGCATCTCATATCATTATTAATGTAACCACCTGTTTAGACAATCTGCTTAATCATGTGGTCTTTGCTTTGTTATATTGCACCACAGCTCATTTTAATACGCCTAATATATTTCCTAAAAATGTAAAAAATATCTTCCATGGGGACAGCCTGTATGCTGCTTCCTATGTGAAGAACGGGGTCAGATTTTCCGCAAAATCCATTGGTTTCCCAAGTCTCTGGCCTACGGATTCTGAACAGTACACACAGTGACAACAACGCAGCTAACAAAGCATTGTCCACCAACACCAAAAAAAACGACCCCAGCTCCCAGCCCAACACAGACTCCACTTAAGGACAAAAAGTTCATGTGCTAAAGCCCATCACGCCAAACGAGGATCAGATCGATGTTGGGCGAAAACACGGTCAACATCGTAAAAGGGCTTTGAGTCACGGTTTGGGCCTTCGCTTTGATTTCAAAACCAACCCAGAGTTGGTTTTCATCCAAATGCACAGGCACACTAACATTACTGCATATCATGTTAAATATATTGTTAGTTGGCTGAAGTTATATAATGTTAACTTGGCTGCTAATGCTCACCGGTTGCTAATGTTTTCTGTTGCAAAATCGCATAGTTGTAATGCTTGCCACACACACACAAACATCAAGACCTATGCAGTACAGTAATGCTACTTACAAAGTGTTAGTTTTAACACTAACACTAGATTAGTTCATCGCCAGGCGGCTAAAAATATTACTGTAACGTTGCAGTGGGAGTTTACCTGAGGTTTCAGCATTTTGTGTGATGCCATCTCCGGTTTGTCAGCCTCTTTTTTGACCGACGCAGAGTGCTCGCTCGAACAAGCAAACGCTTGGAAAGTAGTGGTTGCAATGTGAAACTCACTGCTAGAGGATGCTGAAAACTACACACTGCCCCTTTAACAAAACAACAGACAAGACAAATAGTGTTAAACTGATTTACGCAAGGTTATAAAGCCTTGGTCCTGCAGCAGCATGTGAAGGGTTAGAAAACTTGCCTCCAGATGTCATAAGCCCCTTTTCCACCAAAGCATTTTGAGAGCCGGTTCGGGAGCCGGTGCCTACTCGCGAACCAGTTCTTTGTGTTTCGACAGCCAAAGGAAAACTGGTTCCAAAGCGGCACCAACTCTTTGCTGGACTGGAACCGTTCTTTTACCATGTCATGCTGACGTAGGGGGCAGGGGGCGGGGTTATTGTGACCAACAACACGGTGACGTAATGACGTCGTTCGCTGGGCTCTCTAGTCAGTGGAAAGAGAAACAGGTTCTGAGAAGGTTCGCAAGTTGAACCAACTTTGAACCAGCACCAGTTCCGAACCAGTTCTTTTTTTGGTGGAAAAGAGGTAATATTCAACAGTTGTGGTCTCCACACTGCCCTGATACCAGGTCAGCCATTCAGATGGCGCTTTTCCATTACTTGGACAGGCACAGATCGTGGTTCTGGCTGTTCTGGAGAGAGATGTTTGATCTACTAATGATGACAAATAATGAACTCTGTTCCCAGCGCAGTCACTCTTTTATTGCATTGAATTACAGTGGTCCACGGGGGGTCAGTTTAATTTACATGGTTCTGTCTGTACATAAAAAAGGTAAGAACTGGCTATTTAATCTTTGTCATAGGAAAATGAAGTAGTACCAGTAATTTGCACATCTTCCTACCTGTACAATATGGGGTGGAATACTTTGACCTTGAAGTGGAAGCAAGAAGGGAGCAGCCAGGATTAGTATTATGTGGGGACGTCATGTCGCTAATAACTGATTTACCCTCTAATCTGTGCAGACTGTGGATTACTTCCAAACAGGAAATTGAAACTGACTGATAGCCAGATCAAATAAGGTCACAAGTTTTGAAAAGTAACTTTCACAAAATGAATTCACAACTATCCCAAAAACTCAACTACTACTGCTGTCTCCATTTTACACATCAGGTCTAGAAGCAAATGCACATGCAAATAACAATTATTGGCTGTAATTACACAGCTCAGGTCACATCAGTAATAATGGTCTTATGAGGAAACCTCTGAAACTCTGTCTAAAAGATTATGTCTACCATGGGGGCGGAGCTAGACTGTCAGCACAGTGGGGGCGGAGCTTCATCGTGGGCCCACCTGCTACAAAGTCTTATTAACTAAGTTTACATGAACCCAGACTCACTCCGAAAGTCCACAGAGTCTGTCTGCTTCACTGCTGCCGGTGCAGACATTCTACTAAATGTTTTTGCTCACACCAGAAGCGCTGCAATGCGTCCATAGACTGAGTGCGTCCAGGTAGCGTCCCAGCGTCAAGCAGCACAGCGCACATGAACCGGGCAGGAAGTCAGATACAGAAACGGCAGAGAATTAACCCCTCGCTGCTCCAGAGGCGTGCAACCTCTGACATGTATAGCAATTGTAAGTCGCTTTGGATAAAAGCGTCAGCTAAATGAATAAATGTAAATGTATAATGAAATGCTCCCTGTGGTAATTGCTAGATGCACCTGTCAAGACAAGAAACAAAAGCGATCCACAGAGAGCTTTGAAGAATGTGAATTGAAGAAGCACAAATAGGACAATTGAAAACAAGTCATTAACGTGGGGCAGGCAACACGCTTCGCTGCTGAAGTGTTTTTGAGAAGCTTCCAGTGGAAGCTGACGCCGTAAATAAGCCGCTGCGCATACGCAGCCTACGCCCCTCCCTAAATTCCCATGATGCGTCAGGGTGAAGGGAGTTTTGTTAAAATATGCTAATAAGTTTGCCATTTCTTTGAAATACAAATGTTACTTTATGATTTATGTTTATTAAAACGTGTCTCCTTAGAATCTAGTGTGTTTGTTGGTAATTGTCGTTGTGGTGGTTTACCATTTAAACCAGGAGTGAAGGGACTGTTTCATTTGATAAGAGCTGCTGAATTCTGATGGTACATGATCTGTTATTGTTTGTTCGTGTTCACTTTCATCAACGTAAGTTAACTTCACAGTCCGTGTAGCGTGCCCTCGGTCGGCCTCCCCCATGCACCCATGCTATCTCCACTTATGGTCTACCACAAAGAGTACTTGAATACACAAACCATACCATACAGAATTGGACCAGCTGCAAGAAGCCGAGCCAGGAGCACAGCAAAGTAAAGTTGTTAACCTTGATGACTTGTTTTGAAGTATGCTGGTCTCAAACCACAGTAAGACCCCATGACCTGCACCTCTTCATCTAACATCTCAGAGTTTTTGTAACTATTCCCTCCTTCAATATTTCAAACTCTGACATGTTCATCTCTGGTTGGCTCCTATTGAAGAACAGCACCACTAATGAAGCTCTGCTAACTGACAAACACACTGCATTTCCTGTAACTTTTTCACAATAAAAGCATTCCACTAGTTCTCTGGCGTAAAGCTGTTAATGTGGAACAGCAGCAGCAGCAGCAGCAGCAGCAGAAAATGCTGGGTTTCCATCAGCAGTAACAGAACACAGCTCCAATACAGTTGAGAGAGATCAATAAACAGTAAAATAAAGATGACATGTGAATTTTGAAATTCTTCTTTACATCCTGACAGGAATTATTAAATCAAATGCAACAATATAAAAAAAATCCGGTATCTGTAGCTATTGCAGAACTGTTGTAATCATTTCAGTTGGACTGAATGAAATGATTGACTGGCAGCCCTGCCTGTCTACCAGCCTATCTGCGCAAACTGCCTATGAACATGTGTTTTGGGGGAGTGGCCTGTAGAGAGACTTGAAGGAAGGGGGTGGGATTTTTTCAGTTGGATACAAAATCTAGCTGTCTTTTGCTATCTAACCCAGCTTTAATCTAAGATAATGTTGATCCACATTGGATTGACAATCTTTGAACAGAGCCTATGTATTTTCATCATCATCATGGTTGAGTTGACTTGTTTATACTGTTTCATAGTTTATCTGGTACTCCCAGTCAACAGTAATCCTGTGTCAATAGATGTAATGCAGACTAATAAGAAGAAAAAGAAGAGGGCAAAGAAGAAGAAATCAATAGTCACTACAGGCTCAACAACGGATATGTGTAGACTCTCTCTTTCACACCATTATCTATAATGTAAACAGATTACAGTAACATAATTTAAGTTGCGTTAGTATAGAAATGATAATACTTATACTATCAATTGATATTATATGGGCTTCATGGTATTTTTCCAGAGAAGATCAAGTAATTCTGTTTAGACCAAGTGGCAGCCCCTCACTGAAAAATAGAGATCACCTCAAAATATGATCCACATCACATTCTTTGAAATTGTGTAAGTGTATTTCAGATATCTAGTTTGTTGGAGCTTTCATATTAATTAGTTAATGTGTGTTAACTCCATGAAACGGACGAGAAGGTTCTGCTGTGTCATCAGCCATTTAACTGACATGAAACTACGGCCAGGGTCAGGTTTCTGTCCAGCGTGGAAGCTGTGACTCACACACCACTGCAAGCTCAACCATCCGGTCAGGAGGGACAACCCCCTTATCTTTGGCCAACACACACACACACACACACACACACAAACACACACACAGACGTGTCTGGGGCTTAGAAAGCCTGGGTTTTGTACAGCCTGTCTTTGAAATTGGTTTCCATTAGCTCCACTGTGATTATTAACTTTCCATTGATATAGCAGCATAGTCAGAGGCACAGTGACGTCAAGCAGTGGCCTTGAGGGAGAAGCAGCACCCAGTCACCTGCTGAGGAGTTCAACAAGTGTGTGTGTGTGTGTGCAGAAAGAGGAGGAAAAGGAGGCACTGTGTGAGTGTGTTTCGTTGTGTGTGTGTCCAGAGAAAAAGGGAAGAGCGTACTCACTGCACAAAGCAATGATGTGGCTGCTGTCTTCGTGGACAAATTTCTTAGTCACTGATTCCTCCATAATCTGCTTCACCTGCAAACAAAAGCACAAAAGAGCCAAAGATTTTTTACTGTGCCTGGAATCATTGCCACTGTCTTCCCTGGACAGGAAAAGCAGTACCCATCGCTTTTATCACAAGTAATCAGTTTTACATCAGGATAAGAAGATTGAAGATATCTTCAGAGGAAATCATTACACGCAACACAGCAAATTTCATACAAAATACAAATAAATGTCCTTTTGCTCCTCTCTTGGGCTGATATGTGGACCTCGGACAGAAAATCCAAGGCAACGTCACAGTGTTGCCCACACTGTTTAACTTACTGCTTAACTTGAACTTAAGCGATTTCTGGGAAGCCCAGTACAGAACCACCACAACAATTAACACTTTGCACTAATGATGTAATAAAGTGTTGAAAAACACCTAGCCCACACCAAATGCTTTTCAGCCACTCTACTGGCTCACAGACGCTGCAGTGTTCATTACTACCCACAATATGAAGGTGTTGTTCAAAAAGAACAACATACTGTTAATTTTGCTGTTTAAGTATCATGTAATAGGGGTAAGAATGAAAAAGGATCAAACCAGAGGGGTGCTCAGCAAGATTCATGCCAATCTAACCAACTGAGATTACATGTACAAAGACACTTTTGCCTGATGGTGGCAATGAAGGAAAGCACAATGTGTGTCCCAAATGGAAAGGGTTCATCCTCTGGGGAGTGTGAAAGTTCTCTGTAAATTTCATATTAAACTATTGTTAAAAATCTGAAAGATGGCCAAGACATTAGGAGTCATCCTCCAGACAGCATGAATAGGTTATTCATGCATTTTCAGTTGTTGTTGAAAGCCACACTACGCTCAGATTTGCAATCTCGCTGGTCTAATTGAGCCAATTGTTGAACAAGCTGCCGAGTTTACATTTACAGATTTTGCACTATGTATTCACACTCCTAAAAAATATTTTGCTACGCAGCAGCCATTTTAGCATGAAAAGAAATTGGGAAAAAACTGCAGAAGCTAAAAAGTTCACTCACTTATTTCCGGTAATAATGGATTTTCAAGATTAAACTATAGTATTTATAGCCTTAAAAGAGTACCGCACTGCTTTAACATCGAACTCCTACAGAACAACATTTTTGAACTCACAATGGACAAAAGTCATCATAATCGATTCTTCACAACCAGAGATAAGGCCATTTTTATTTAAGCCATTTATTTCTTCCTTTTCCAAACCTGACACCTACATTTCCCACAGTGTCACTGTGTCGCTGTTGACAGGTTTGTCTGAGATTAGTTGCTGTGCAGTAGAGATGCACCAAAATGAAAGTTCTTGCCGAATATAATGAAAAACTTTACTGAATACCAAACAAGGTTTTTCAGACTTTTTTACATTTATTTTGCCTTTTTTTTTTACCATTGCATATATAAAATAGTCAAAATGTGCTTTTTACTCAGTGTTTCCCACAGGATTTGGAGAGACAATCGTGTCCATTGACAATTTCAATGGACACGTAATTATGTTTTATACTTTCTGTGAATATAATCCAATTAATCTTATTTCCATACTGTATAGACACCTTATTTTGAAAACCGGATATTGTAACATGTGTATCCTCGCGCTAAATTCATCAAGAACGACCCAATATGATAAATTATGTTGTATGTGGTTCGGCCAATGAATTACAGGTGCCAAACATTCGGCGCATCCCTAGTGTGCAGCCATGCTAATATAGCTGTTCGGGTGAGCCTCAAGCAGAGATGAGGAGCAGGCAACGAAGGTCTGTTAAATTCGCTTCTTTCTAACTTCACACCGCTGGATTTTTTCATTTTCAAACTTAGTCATAATGAAAGACATAAAAGGCTACAAACAAATATTTTCACATATGCTCCCCAACACCTGTAAAAAGAATTTGATGAAATCTTTAGAGTTCCCCTTTAATGATATTTGAAGATGGTGTCTTCATTTCAGGACATGTAATAATCAGTCAAGATACTGATACTGAATAACAATTCCCTGTATTGAGCTGAAGTAGTCATCTTCAGGCCCCACGGCTCGAAGCGAAAACACTAGTGGCAAGATCACAGCTGTGTAGACATGACTGACATGATTCCCATCGACTCAGACACTGTCATCGTCATCACAGCCTCTATTACAATTATAATGAGAATATTGATTGTATTTACCCCCTGCAACTCCAGCATCAGCAACAGATTCACGTGTCAAAAAATATGTTTGCTACAATTTCAAGATTTTAGCCACCTATTGAATTCACACTCTAAACAAAAAGGGGTCAATTTATCTCCAGAGTAACCGCTAAGTGCTGCTGTATGTTTTTTTTAGCCTTTATCAAAATAAATCACCCAAAAATGTGGGTATATTTAAAGTGGCCATGTGTAGTTTTCAACAGCCTCTATCAGTGAGGTTTCAGACTGCAACCACTACCTTTCTAAGTAGTGTGTGTTCCTGGACTAATGAGCAAGCACTTGGCATCAGCCAAAACAGACATATCAAGAGACAGGATCACACAAAAGGCTGGAAACTCAGGTAAACTCCCACTGCTATGTTACAGTAAGTAACATTTTACTTACTGTAACATAGCTGGTTGTTTTTGGGTGTTGATGGACTCCATTTCGTTAGCCACAGTGTGGTAGCCTTGTATAGAGTTCAGAATCAGTAGTCAAGTGGCTCAGGGGCACGCATGCAGAAAATCCAACCTATTTTTTTATAGGCAGCAGCATGGTGGCTGTTCCAAGAGAACAAGAAAGCAAGCATGGGCTTCATTTTTATGTAAGGTTACAACCCGTTCACAAATAGGCAGTAAAAAAGTGATTTAGTGATAAGTGCTTTAATTAAAAAGCTACATACAGCCTCTTTAATTCAGGATGCCTTTGTTATTACTGCCAATAGCCATAGCTGACATTACTACCAACTGTTGTACTGGGCACTCAGTATAGAAACCTTTTACCATATGTGTCAAGTACCTGATTAAAAACACATGAATATAAATAATATTATGCAGACTCCCTTTAAACATTGTGACAGCAATTACTAATAACAGCTCTGACAGTCTCGCCCAAACATCTGCACCACCGACTTCCAATTAATATCAGTGCATCCCTGAAACATTCAAATGAGTCTTTCAGCTGCTATCTATTGTGTGTCTGGGGAGGAGAGCATGAGCGAGTTCAACAACACTGAGGCAGTCTGGTGTTCGCTTGTCTAAGTCTGCTCTCTCTGTAGAATTAATTGTTGTCAGTAATTAATCCAGGACCTGTCTGACACCTCTGCCTGGTTTGGGTCTAATTGATAAACAGGATAAATTTAATTGCTCGGTTGTGTGATAATAAAGCTCTAACGACAGTATCACTCCGTTCAAACTTTTTCTGAGTATTATGGAGGTGTGGGAGGATGTCAGTGTCTGTGATAGAAGGATGGAGCTTCATCATTCTCATCACCAAGATGAGGTTCAACCTTCATCAAGTTCTATAATTAAAGTTTTTTGTGAGGGGTGGGATAAATCGCCCATTTTGTACAGCCAGAAAAAGAACTGGCAAGACCAGTGACAAATACAGATAAGCATTTTGTCATAAGGAACTGGTGTCCACCTTGTTCATCAGTGTTGAGTTTGTTTGAGCCCTCACTTATTTCATCCACTGCTATTTTGACTACAATCAACAAGTCCATAAAACAAAATGACAAAATATGAAGGAAATCAACAACATAACTTTTTATTATTAATTAACATTGCAAAAATGTCAAGAGGCCAAACCACATCTACCAAGCCTTCCCTTTCCATTGAACTGGGACACCCCAGCCAGCCCCACCTACCTACTTTTAGGGCTCTATTAAATCTGGTTAAATTTTTCCCAAATTCTGTGTTTTACAAATTTTCTGTGCGATTATGTGACAGATGAATACAATTTTAACAATTCAATAAGAAAATTTAATCAATAGCACTTTATTTGATGGATCATGCAAACATGAAATATGCAAATGTATTTGCAATTATTGATGGGGACAATTCACAATAAATATATTGCAACATTGCATGCATTATGAATTGTTCACTATTAAATACTATCATAGTATATTAATATCCTATTGTTGCAATACATTTGTTGTGAGTTGTCCCCTATTAAATAAATCATTACTGGATTATTGATTGGCACCATCTTATCTTAAAGAGCTCATTGTACCTTCCTATCCCACCAGACCACTGCGCTCCCAGAATGCAGGGTTACTTGTGGTTCCTTGAGTCTCCAAAAGTAGAATGGGAGCCAGAGCGTTCAGCTATCAGGCTTCTCTCCTGTGGAACCAGGTTCCAGTTTGGGTTCGGGAGGCAGACACCGTCTCCACATTTAAGAGTAGGTTTAAGACTTTTCTCTTTGATAAAGCTTATAGTTAGGGCTGGCTCAGGTGAGTCCTGAACCATCCCTTAGTTATGCTGCTAAAGGTCTAGATTGCAACCTCATCCCATTAATGTATGTTAACTCGACTTCTTCCCTCTCACGTAGTCTTGTGCTTTCTCCTCCCTTTCCTCTCCCCTTCTGTCACTATCTGCAGGTGTTTCTGGCTCCAGAGCTGTGGGGTCTGGATCTTTGGTTGCAGGCCTCTTGCTGCCCCTGTGTTCCTGCACATCAGTTGCTACAATTATTATTATTAGTCATATTAGTATTCATTTTCATTGATGTCTGGACCACAACCACTTAAACTGTTGTTTGCTGCTCCTCTCTTATTCTAAGCATTACAATAGCCACCCTCTACTAGTCCCCAACTACTGCAGGTTCAACCCCTTGACGCCTGAATTTATTTACAATTATATATGAAATGTATTATTTTTGTTTTCATTTGCATTCAAGCTGATGCTAAATTAATTGGAGATTTTTAATTTGTCTATAGAACATAGAAAAGATATAAATTCAGGTATGATGCAAATTAGCGACACAAAGACATCTCTACCTGGAACTGGTTTATGTTCTGTGTGTTAATGCTGGCACATAGATCCTTTGACTGACCACATCTTCTGCAGAGATGTGCAAATAGATCCATATATTTATCTACAGCTACAGCTCTACCCAATGAATCAGAGCAAAGTGATACACAGCGGTCGGTGAGAGGGGTCGATACCTTCACCTGGGTGTGAATGACTGTGAGATTGAATTGATTATGTTTGGGAAAGAACCAGTTTAATTAGTGCTGGCTGTCAGAGATTACATTGGGTTTAAAGTTTGGTGTTTTTGGCATAAATGTGACTTTGGTATATTCCTATATATAGGAATTATTATTACAATATGTGTTTATCAGTGTGCTGTACAGTGAAAGCAGCATATACTTAAAATTATGTACTATATATTTAATTGGATCTGTTGGGTACAAGGCATTATTCAGCTGACTGTAGTTTTAATCATTTAAAGGTTCTCCCAAGTCCCACAGTTTCAGAGCATCTTAATTTGGTTGTGACAGCATTAGCCTAGAGATAGTTAGGTTTAGGCATAAATTGGTGTTTGGGTTAGGTGCAGTTAAAGTTAAGGACATATAGATTTTAGCTACCGTTGTCTGTAAAGACTTTCATTGTATTTGTCTTGCTAATCTCTATCAAATAAAAGAGAAATGCAGTCTCACATTATTAAAATTTGTTACAGCAAAACATTTTGAAAGGAACATTATGTCACCCAGATTACATTTAATATCAACATAATGCAGAATTGTTTATCTTTATTTTGTATAATTAAACAAAGTGTATTTGTAGCCTTAACCTATCCTGTTTTTCTTATGTCAGAGGAGTCGTGCTCCTTGTATGTCCACCGTCCACTGGTAGGATTATTTCAGCATCCAGAAGACAGCTAAAACTCCAACCTACTACTATACCAATGTATTCAGATGTGTGTTTACTGTTCATTTTGGGAGCTGTGGACACAAGAAAGGCTTTTTCACAGGTAATTAGTTGGTAGTTCTTCACAGTGACATGCACTTCAGTTCAGGCAGGGGAAAACAACATGGTGGCAGCCACACACATACACACACCTGCATTTATTTGCCTTTACTTAAAGAGGACTTTCATTAACAATTTATCCTGCTGCAAACCAAGCGTCTAGCTCCAACGATGACACTAAAATAACAAGATATAGTTGGTATATGTCAAACAGCAGAGTGGAGCTGGCTAACTTTGAAACACTTCTGAGAATCCTGAAGCTAATGGTTTCTGGGAGAAGAGAGGGGCGAGCTCATTAGCCAACTGTCAGTTACATAAGGATTCATTTGCTTTTCCCTTCATCTCATGTTCATGACTGGGACAAACAACAGAACATCAACAGTGTGTTCCTAGTGGCCAGCAAGGAGGACCATTTTCCTCATGCTAATAAGATGTACATGAACAGGAAAGACAACACTTCAAATTTGGGAAATACAGGAAACACATTGTTCCAGACCGTTTGACTAAGCTAATACTCACAATTTAGGATTATAGACGATTACAATCTGAACTTGAGATTGAACCTGAGCCTACTTGCCTGAGTTGATAGATTTAATCTGAGCAAGAAAAAAAAGACTATATTTGTTAGCCTGTTTTTGGTAAATAAAAGTGGATACAAAGCTTGCTTTTCAATAAACACTAGTAAGGCATTAAAAAATAAATAAATATTACAAGGAAATTAATGGAAACCAATGGCTGCCTGAAATGGTAGACAACATACATTGAAACGGTGAAAACTCAGTGGCTTAGTTTGCAAAATGATGATCTGTGATGTTAAGTAGATATGATCGATAATTAGGGGTGCATGTAACAATTAATTTCACTCTCGATGAATCTGCTGATTATTAATGAAACATATCTTTGATTGTGTACATACTAACTATGACCCGGGAGAAATAAAAGCAACAAATCAGAAGCTGGAACTATGTTTGGCACTTATGTTTAAAAGATTATTGAAACAATTAATCGCAAATCAAATGAGTTGTTTTATAAACTTTGCTAAAAGACACAGAACTCGTCTTTTTTCCAGAGCTCTCCACCCGGGATCCGTTATCATGCCACCAGGTGAGGCGCATGCCGGCTTGTTAATTACATAGCCAATCAAGCGATCAAAATCAAAATTTGCATTCTATATTCAAGGCTGCTTTAACTGGTCCTTGCTGGTAAACTATCCACCGTATCCACCGACTTTTAACGCCATATTCTACCAAGTTCTTTACCACGTGAAGTCTATGTAAGTGCCTCTATGTGTCTAAAGCTGATGATACACAGAGCAACTTTTAGAGCAATCGTCAATGGTAATGAGTAAAGATTACTATCGTGATCCCCTTCCCCCCACCACTCCGCCACCCGCCCCGCACCGCCGCCAGCCATTCAAAACATAGTCGGCCTTGCCACTAGCAAGATTAGCCCAGCAACATTGCTCAAAAAGTTGCCCCCGTGTGTCATCAGCTTAAGACGACCACTAAATATTGTAAATGGGCTCAAACACACAAACATCGCTCATAACGGTCACAATGTAGGTGGAAAAATCTATTGTTAAAATGACAGAACATTGCCCTGTTTGTATTTTCTTTAGGATATTGTGTTCCTGTCTCTGTGTGCTGTGGTGCCTTCCCTTCCCCTTAGTCTGAGAAGCTGCAATATAATATGGTTCCATCCTAATCAGCTATTGTGAGGCCACAGCAGAGACCCAGTCATTAATGAGGTAATTATTCATGCCCTAGTAGAGTTGATGGATGAGGAGGAGGGCTGCGGTGGTGCTGTGGGGACAACAGATTCTGGAGGACGAGTTAGTGGAATCTGTCTTGTACGCACTTGTTGACCTGCTGCTGCTTTCACACACAAAAAAACCCATGAACATTTACAGACAGTGCAAAAGTGCCATATCCTGTGTCAAATCAATTTCCCCACTTCTCCTGTAAAGAAAATAGAGTGAAATTAACATTTAACCCCAGAGTACAAAATATCAAGTTTAGAGAGCTGGGTCCTGGAGCAGCAGTCATAAAATAAGATTGTGGCGGGAAGAAATTATTCTGTCCTGGAGGAGGTGCCAGTCTCATGGAGAAGTTACTCTCTGCTGCATATTGATAGAATATTTCTTCAAGGAAGAGGCAACTTAATGCTGTTCAGCTGCAAGGTGCAATAAGGCAACCAAGACAGCTCACTGTGGTAAACAAAGGAAATGGTATTAGAAAAATGGAAGCCTATGGCGGCAGATTCCAACACCCTGGTCAGACCTATTAATGTTGACTGGGCAAGTATACATTTTCTGATCTTCAACTCTACTTTCTATCTCTCAGACCAGCTGTAAAATGGAAGAAAAATATATGCAGACAGTTCATTTTAAATCAAAACGCCTTCAAGGAGACTTCCGGTTATGGCGGCCATGTAGGAGGACGTATTTTTTCCTGCTCAGTTTGTAAAAAAGTTCTCGTGCTCACAGTTTTAAATAGAAGAAGATTTTGAGGTGTGACGCCTAGCTTGGTAAAGTCACAGAAGGGGAAAGGTGGGACAACCAAACAGCCGAGCCTGTTCGACTGTAGTCCTCGTGGCGAAGCAACCAAGGCCATGGCTACGCAAACTGACAATGAAAATGACAATGAAAATGAACCTGCAGGCACCAAAGCTGACCAAATACTATCAAAGTTAGGCTCAATGGAAACAGGGTTCACCTCTAGGCTTGATAGTTTGGCAGCAACTCTACAAGATGTGAAAAAGGAGATTAGTGACTGCAGCGAACGCATGTCCCATGCGGAGGAGCGCATTTCCACCGCGGAAGACGAGCTAACTAGCCTGCAAGCTAAAGTCAACATGCTACAAGCTAAGAACAAAACCATGGAGAATAAACTTATGGATTTTGACGCCAGATCTCGTTTAAACAATCTACGGCTTGTGAACTTGACAGAGGACGCTGAAGGTGGGGACATATGTGCCTTTTTAGAGAAATGGATCCCCGAGGCACTGGAGAATGAGGGGCTAAAGTCTTCTACTATTTTGGAAAGAGCACACAGAATTGGACCAAAGAATGACAAAACATCACAGAAATAATGAGGTTTCGCAACTATAAGGACAAGCAGGCAATTTTTACTGCTGCACGGGAGAAGAAGGAGGTTTACTACGAAGACCAATAAGTCCGTTTCTAGCCAAATTTGGCTATGGGAATTGCCCAGCTGAGGAAGAAGTTCACCCCAGTTCGCGCGGAACTATGTAAACTTGGGATTCGCCATGGAATGTCTCATCCCGCGACCCTGCTGGTGACTCACGAAGGAAAAACTCATTCCTTTAAAACCCCCGCTGAGGCGCACGTTTTTCTCAGGAGAATCCAAGAACATTTACATGAAGAAGAGACAGTAACAGTATTTGCCAGAATCTGACATACTTATGACCTTTCAAGAATTACAAGATAAATTTCACTTGGATAAAAAACATTTCTTTAAATATCTCCAACTCAGGAGTTTTATAAGAGCAAGTCAAAACAATGTATTAACGAAACCTACTGCTTCAGACTTGGAAGAAATATTGTTAAAAGATAGTCAAAAGAAAGGCATCATCTCTCAGTTTTATCCTGAAAGTTCTCATGATAGATTTAGAGCTTGGAAGGATGATCATTACAATTTTCAGAGGAAGACTGGCAGGATGCATGCACTTTAGCCCACACAACATAAAGAAATACTCGTCTTAAAGTTATTCAATTTAAATGGTTAATGCGAATGTATGTGACACCAGTGGAACTCTGTCGATATAATGGAAACATTCCTCATGTGTGTTTAAAGTGTAAACAATATAGAGGAACACTGTATGTGGCATTGTACAAAAATGACACTCTTTTGGGAAGAAGTAAGAGATATTTTTCAGAATATTATTTCCAAACAAATAATATTAGAACCAAAATTGTTTTTGAGTCTGCTCATTGTAGTTCCCATCTGGACAACAATTTGTATCACCTGGTTTGTACAATTCATATATTTTATTTATGTCTTTTATTTTAAAGATATGTGATGAATATTTGTAGAAGGTTGCATTGTACAGTGATGGCTTTCTGTTAGGCACTGTTGTTGTTTGTCTTGTTTGTGTTTGTATATGTACAAAACTTAATAAATATATTTTGGCAAAAAAAATGCCTTCAAAAAAAATTAAGGCTGCACAGCCAAGAAATATGTGTAGAACACAATTAAATATCCATTATTAACACAATATACAAAAAGTATATATTGCTACCCACCTGTATGCTTCAAATTATATGACAAACATGCCCACTTTACACAGCAATTGTCCAGCTGTGCCACACCATGTTTGACTTCACAGAGACCATGGATAGAGGATGGATAGAGGACTGGCCATGTTAGCAACTTGTCTAGCAACTAGGATCAAAAACAAGCTCTGAATTGTTTTTTTGACATGGGGCAGACCTGCAGTTACAGCACCTCTGGAGAAGAGACTTTATCCACTTTGATCCATCGTTCTGAAAATCTATGTGGATGTGTACAGTAAATACAGCATTTGCAGAAGCTTGCATTCATCTTTATCAGCATAGTGAGCAAAATGCCTTTAAAAACAGGACGATCCTGTGGAAAAAGGCAGTAAATGCAACTTTCACTATATCTTCACATCATGCTCTTTATCTTCACCATCTTTACATTAACTTATTTGCTTCCGCCTTTGTCCCTACCACTAATCTAAATCAGTGGGACAGTGACTTTCAGGTTGTCATTTCAATCCCATCCCGTCAGTTTTACAGACTGTAGCTCTGACACAAGGATCACAGTGGTCCCTGCACTCTCTCAATCATCTGTCATCATCACATTTGTCATGGAGCGTTAGACACCTCATACTCCTCACAAAAACAGCACTTCTGCTTTCTTTTACACCCTCTTTCCAATGACTGACAAGTCAATTGTGGTGCATAAAAGCCAAAATGATTGAGGCACCGGGATTCACATTGTTAAATAAACTTTGAAGAAAGGACAGGATAAAAGAGGTATGAGTATGACAAAACAAACTAAAACTGGGCCCGAGACTACTTTCATATCTTTAGAACTCTTTAAATATCTTTAAATGATAACTAGAAACCCTTTACTGGAAAGAGAATGTGCTACCTCTTTTACATTTTGATTTGTCACTACCTGTTGGAGAAATTCCATGACTGCCGGCTACTGTAGTAGTCTTTTGGGAAATAAATTCTCAATACGTGGGTTTCGGATGCTGTTGCATGTTTTTCCAATAAAACACCTACTGTGTCAGCATTTCTTGGGGGCAGAAGGTACACTTATTGTGCTTACTAGTAAATACTAACATAAATCTTTCCTCTTTGGCTGGATTGCTGCTTTAACCATCTTCTGAACAGAGCACCTCTGTACGCATCACAGAAACAAAGGATCCTGACATACAGGATCCTGAATACAGAAAGGCTCTTTTTGATTCAGGTACAAAAGACTACCTGACAAGCATATCAGTGCTGTGATATTAATTGCCAGCTGATGAAATTTAACTTGTTAGGGAGCTGCTAAAGCTTTCAGTTGCCAGGCAATACTGAGATAGCCGAGTGTTGCTTAAAGTGACAGGGAGCTTTAAACCAGGAGCCAGCGATCTTGGTTCATACCAGTCTCACTCCAGTTTGCCATGCTTTAAAATGTCAGAAGGCACTGACTGTCATCTCATGGATGAACTGTGGTTTAATCACAGCATTGATTTTTATAGTGGATACACACAGAGAGCACAATAACTATCTGCTATCTGAACAAAGAGGGCAGAATGTTGCATTTTTGGACATCATAACATGATCAATATGGTTCTGAAGCCACAGTAATTCCTTTTTCGTCCTCCACTGTTGGGGTAACTTGATCTCAGCCTAAAACCTTGTTAGCCACATTGCTTCTGGGCTTATCTGATGTGCTGAAGATAGTCATATTTCAGTGTCTTGCAATCTGAGCTTCAACCATTCTGATTATGGCAAGGCATCACAAAATCTACTTGGATAAAGACTAAGTTAAAAATACACACAGTGTATTCTCTATAGTAGCAAGTAAACTGGTCAATATTGTGATCTTGAACAAAGTTGTGGCTGATGGTATATAAAACTTTGGAACAATAGACAGATAAAAACACATGAAGCTATTTGCTAAATTGTATCTCACGACGACCAACGAGTAATGAGATCCACACGATGTCAGTAATTTAAAAGTCAAATACAACTTCGTGGAGACCTTACAAAACATCCTGCTTACACACAAAGTAGTTTTCTTTAAATGTTAAAAGCCAGGAAACATGAATCAAATTTACGGTACTTTGCTAAAGTCACAATGAGCAGACATCAGCACGCAGCTTCAAATGGCCCAGTGACCGAAAGATGCAACGTTCCTCCTTATTTCCCAGATGCTCTGTGTCTAGGAGACACAGGTCCCCGCCGCCTGCAGACATCCTGATAACTGAAGCTATTTTCAGCCTTACAGATGTTGTGATGATTCAATTATTTAAGAACCAAATCGGTGGGTGACTGTGGGGAGGCTGGCGGACAGAAAAGCATCACTCTCGCTACTGGCCTAGATATTCAAACAGAATCCTCACAGTAAAGTAAAGTGCAGTTTTTGTAAATGAACGTAGTGCTGTCTCTAAACATAAACTTTCACTTCCTGCAGACAGTTAGGTGATGAGAAATTAGACAATTAGGGACTGACAACTGCTGCACAGCTTTGAGGCAATAAATACCTCCAGTATAATGCCTGGTCTGTTCCAGCAAGTACAATGGCCGCAATACTCCAGTCTCTCTCATCAAGACACTTTTTTTGTATTATGCAGACTTGTCTCAGTCTTGTGGGTGTTTTGACTTGGCCTTGACTCAGCGTCAGGGGTGTGTTAACTCGGACTTGCCTCAGTCTTGCGGGTAATTTGACAGGAACTTGTCTGTGTCTCATGGGTGTTTGGAGACAGACTTTACTCTGTCTTGTTGATGTTTTGACCTGGACTTGTCTCAGTGGCATGGCTGTTTTGACTCACACTTGGAAAATAATGCAACATTTAGGCAAAATCCAAAGGACCGTACTGAGCAATTTAAAAGATATCACTGTTGACTCTCACTACGAACCAACAACAGCATGAAGAATATTGAATAGGCTCTGATGTGTGTTTTCAGTCTTGGCCTCGACTCAGACTCTACCCCCTTCTGGACTTGTCGCTGACTCAATTTAAGTGGGGTTGACTACACATTTGTCTGATACGCAATAAAAACTAATTCACTGCAAATAGTTTGCCTGCCATTGAGCAGCACAGATGAGAGCAGCACATCAGGGTACTAAGCCCCTGCATCATGCCCCGCCCCTTTTTGGGTAAAGGCTTCCCCTCGAATTTGACTGGCAGTACATGCAAATTCTGAGATTTTCTATTTTATGCCAATTTAATAGCTCAAAATAAGAAAACCGCATTCCATTTTCAGCTATTAGGAGCACAAATCCTACATCCAGTCAGGCAAACAATTACAAATTATGTTGTTGCCAATTAATGATCTGCGTCATTAAATAGGAAAAAAAAAATGCATAAATGGGGCTTGTTGAGTGTCCTTTTAGTATGCCTCCATCAAACTGGATGACCCTGACACACACACCTACCTTTTTATATGTCTAGCTAATGTATTTCTTTATTTCGGTAGCCTGTTCAGTGTAATGTTGCTGTAAAGTAATTACAGAGCTGCGGTGAAGCAGAACCGCTGTGTCTATTTTGATAGCCAATCGTGCTTATTATGCAACTTTTTACTTGAGCCAAGCAGTGGAAAACAGGCACAATTTAGCCCCACCGCCTTTGTTCATTTATGCTGGTTACAAGGCCCATTATTAGAAGCTAGGTTAGCTCAATTTATCTGAATTATTAACGTTAAAATACCCTCTGCTCACAGCGGTCTTTCAAGTGGCAAGTGTTTAACCAAACTCCATTCTAAAAGCAGGCGTTTTATTGTAGGGCCATATTTTTTCACAGTAATAACTATCTACAAGCACAACTACATCATCTACTCCGTTACATCATTAACTAACCTGTGATGAAGTGTTTGCCACAGATTGACTGGCCAGGTCCCAAAGGTAACCATTTTCATCCTCTCTGGTGATGGCCTGAAGCCACAGATTTTAGCGTTTAATGTGCTCCACTCTTTGGGGAAGTAACAAAAATCGTAAGGTGGGTTTTTAAATTATTTATTGTTTGACGTACAAAATGCGACACAGCAGCTTTTAGGTGTGGCGCCACTAGTGTTTTCGACTCTAAAGGGGGTGTGGTTGTTTTGATGACAGGAAAGTGACAGATTGACTGCTCTCATCTATTTGTCAGCTATACAATAGGACTAATGCTCACCTGTGTAAATTTTCAAAGCAACATACTCCCACTACAACAACTCTGAAGATCAAACTGCAGGTGCATCCGTGAAAAAAAAGCAACAGCAAAATGATTAAAATTGGCAAGAGGAAGACATTCTGCAAACACAGTCAAACTGCAGCAACCTAGAGGAACACAGGACATAGGCTGAAAAGAGGTGCATCCCTGATATTAGGAACAGACCACTTAGTGAGTTATACTTTCTAAAACCACCTTTGTAGCAGTAATTACAACAGCAATGATGGTACCTTAAAGTGCACATTTAATGAAGTGTTTGTATTTATTTTTGCCTACTTTCAGATGCCAGAATTTTTTTTTTTTTGTTTGACAGTCAGATAGATTTTTTGCTCGATATTTTCAGCTTGACCTTTCCTCTCTATTATAATGACGGAAACTACACGCTCACATTTACAATCAGTCAGACTGAGGTATAGGCAGCGAGCCACACCTTGCCACATTCAGCTGCCTTTCATTTATACTGACATTTTAGTGCGGGGAAATCTTTCCAGTTGTGACTTTCGGTGAAGGCTGCGGGAGGATTACAATGGGAGTGGGTAGAGAGGTTAAGGGAGTAATGATTTATTCCTCACTGGAGAGATGCGAGACATTCATCACCGGGAACAAAAAGCCTGTAGCACTGTTGGTTGCTGGTAGAGACAGACAGCAATACAACCTGTAAGGAAGAGATGCCTTGCTCTGACACTTCAGACAGAGGCTTTCTGCCTGCAGGGCTGGCTTATTAGTGTGTGCTTGTGAAAAATTATAGTTTTATAATAAATCTGACTGGATATTATGAAAATATCACAGAACACATGCATAAGAGAAAAGAAATTTTAGGTCAGATATGGTTTATTTAAACTTTTGTGTTATAGGATTATTATAAAGGTATTACAGCAATACCATAGCAGATTAAAACCTTACACCTACCTTATAATACCTTAATATTAATACCTTACCTCAATTTATACTCATTAGAAGAACACACATAGTATTTAAGTTCATATAATATTGCAGAAATATTTCAGTAGTATTTTTTTTTACCAGAACCAAATAGGGAAATGATGGCCAAATACTGTACATTTCAAGTGTGGACAAAGGAAACATACAATGTTAACGTCACAAAAACTAAAAGCAGGTACAGTTACAGCTACGTTCATTTATTCAGCAGTTTGGTAAACTTGCATTATCAAACTGAACACAAATCAGCCCGTAAACAAGCGAAATATTAATGCAACATTTACCCGCCTCCTGCCGTGATTTTGACATGGATAATGACATAAAATAATAAAGTAAATATGCAAACGTGCAGCCCGAGATGCCGCCAAACGACAGCGCCTACCTCTCGTTTGACGTTCCATAATAATTTCTCTTTGTAGTCTTCCTCCGTGGAGCCCTCCATGTCTGTCCGTCTGTCCGTCCGCGGTGTGCACGACGCAGGTCTGTCTCTGCCACAGTCCGTCCGCTCTCCCCGGCCTTACAGAACCTGTCTCCTTTTTATTCCTCGTTTCCTTCTTCCTTCGCTCAGCTGGACTCTGACGCAGCCGAGCAGCCTGCCGCTGACGTCAGAGGATCCGCCTTCTCCACTATACTGATCAATGGAGGTGGAAGGGAGGGGGTGGGGAGGGGGGACGACAAAATCACTGGCGCTCACAGAGCCTCCCAGCATCTATCCCCGCCCCAACCTGCCGCCTGCAGCCTCTCAGCATCCAACACACCAACCTGTAGAGCCTCGCAGTTATTTTTAGCATCCCCCCTCTCTCTCTTGGGCAAGAAAGAGTTACAGCAGGGGAGCTGCTCTCTTGTGAAAAGGTGTGAAATGCTAGCAAATGGTTCGGTTGTTGGTTGTAATAATTCACTCAGGTGCATATCTCGAGCAGACAGCTCCTCGGTGCGTATATATAGGGCTCCAGCGGAGGGAACGTGTAATGCAGTTAATGAGCTCATTAAAATGCTGCCTTTTTAATGACTTCATTCACAAGCGTGGCACAAAAGCACCGACACATGCGCGCGCGCGCACGCACACACACGCGCGCACGCACACACAGACTGCAGCTGATCCAAAAGGATTCTAAAAATAGTACTTTCTGATGCACAAGTTGACTATTCTCAGTGCTGGTGCCAGTTTGGCCTGCTGCAAAATAAATGACGTCAGGGCAAGGTGATACAGAATAACCTCCTCTGTCACAAAGTCCAAGGCTCAGTTGGAAAAGAGATATCGCACACTTTGATAGGACTTACCAAAATTTCCATTAAATGTGATGAACGTTGTGGCCGTGTTTGCATGTTGCCAGATCACTGTCAATCTAAATGTGATGTGCCACAGAAAACAGCAAGATATCGTCTTTATCTTCCAACAACAGAACCTACATGAGTAGTTCTGGTTAGACGGAGACTAAAGTTACACCTGCATTCAGGGCTGGCCCTGTTAGTGTTGGAGCCCTAGGCAAGATACCCGACTTGCGCAAGCCCAATCCTATAAAGTCCACCGCAGTGGTTGGGGTCATCACTTCTCAATCCTCGGGAATTGTTAAACAAATTAAGCAGCCAAATTCACAATTTTAGCATAAAGAAGTCAATAATCATGGTCCATAATGTAGAAGTGTGATCGGCCTCCACACAACCTTGTCAACCTTCACTGGGAGACCTAACCTGGGATATGGGAATGTTTCCCCACATAAACTGTGTGTCAACCCAGATACTATTTTCTTGCATTGTAGTAAATTTATGGGGGAATAGTCCTGAAATGGAAAAGCATAGGTTTAGTTTAAACGGTGGAGACAAATAAAGAGGGTCTGGTGGTTTTCTCCATTAAAATTTTGACCATTAAAGACTTAATTTCCTGCATTTTGGTGAATATTTCTGCAGCAATTCATGGTTAATCTACATCTATGTAAAGCGAAACACAATATTCAGGCAGTATGTGACAATTCAAAATATTAAAATTTTTTAGAATATAATGCATTTAGGCATTTCAGGCATTCTGCAGATATTGCTTTTAAATATTTTTTCTCCTGAAGATCAACTTTTTCAATTTAATAAAATACCTGCTGAGTCAGTTACACATGCTAGGCCTTCCCTTCTCTTTTGAGTCTCTATTTGGGGAAATAACCTCTTTTAATAGGCTTACGTGCATGGGACCTTTTCACTAAAAATATAATGATAAATGAATTCATTTTAATTCAGTGATAAACTCCTGGACTTTATTAGCTCTTGTGTTTCAGCAGGTTTTCTGCTCATGTTCAAAAATTTCTGCACATTCAGAATATCTCTCATTTTTCTGGACAGGTCCAGAAAAAAAGTGATATTACGAGACTAATTACATCATTTGATGAGAATTCATATTATTTTTAAGTCTACCTGGCCTCTACTCTGTGTGCATTACGCCATTGAATCGCTAGTATATAGCCTATCCCCTTTAGACCATTAGACCGGCAGATTCGTGCGGAGTCGTAAACCTTCCCCTGACATTTTGAGTCCTTTGCGACCGCCTATGTGGCCTATGCCACAGGCCGGCCCTGGCTGCAGCGTTGCTTAAGAAATCAGTTGCCTGTACCAACAAGTTAGTTCACCTCAGTCAGACTCTGAGTGCAGAGTACACTTACTGTTCACTGCTTTTCTATGTTTGGACCACTTTTGATAGTTACCGACCACTGCAGACTGGGAACACCCCACAAGAGCTGCAGTTTTGGAGATGCTCTGATCCAGACGTCTAAGCCATCAAACACATATACAAAATATTCCACCCACTGACATGTGCCAAGGTAAAGAGATACTCGTGCAGTGTTATTCACTTCAGCTGTCAGTGGTCATAATTGTTTGGCTGATCGGTGTATGTCTGATACAATCATCATAAACAGTAAGTCCTAAAGGACGGATGATTTAAATGTCCAGGAAGTTGATTGGTTGGTTGGCCTTGTACACACTAAACCTGCTCTGTAGCAGGTTTGCCAGCAGCGTAGTGTGGGTAACCATGATGATCTACCCTGGTTAAAGGGGATATCAAGAAGGGCTTCATGATACAGACCCAGGGTATGTAGAAAGAAAATTCGCTGAATGTCAGGTTTCTCTTCATCCCTTAACCTTGATGAAGACAACCAGGTTCCTCCTTTACATCATTTGGAAATCAGGTTGCTTGCAGACGCATGTACGTCTCAAGTCATAATCAGTGGCATAAATGGCACAGATTGTGTTTACATAAGATGACAGGCCAGGCAGGAAATCTAAGAAGACATTTAAGTGCAGCTGGATAGTGAAACAATTCATCTCCTTCCAGAATGAAAGGCTGCCATATTTTGAGAGTGTAAGTAATTTGGACTGTCGGAGAGAACAGGTTCTATAGCACGGCTCTTCCTTACTGTGCACATTTTACAGTCTACTGAGTAACAATCATTTTAATTATCAATTATTTTTGCAATCAAGTGTTGTTCTCATGTTGGTGTGGGTGTGTGTGTGTGTGTGTGTGTTTGAATGGTTTAATTAACTGCCAGATGTGCCAAAGACAAATTCCAACCTTTGTGGACAATTCATTAAAAAAGAATTAGTGGAAAATGCTGATCACAGGCACAAGGGGGCAACTTCAACTTGCTTGTTTTGTCTGACAGTCCAAAATCAAATTGTCATGTAAGACAAAGAGAAGCAGTTGATTCTCACAGCTGAACATTTTTGCTTAAAAAAATTACGATAAATATTAAAATAGTCAGTTCATGGTATGATAGTCTACTGTTTAGCTCTGAAAACCTCCTTATTTAGACTGAATAATTTCTATTTCAGTCTGATTTAGATAGAATTCTTTTTATTCCACTATGGGAAATAATCTTTATTTTCTTTGGCAACAATCATCTGTCACTTTCACGGTGTGCCTGGCACAGTTAGGCTCTAGTCGGCCCATTTGAGCCGCTGTTCAGGGTATTGAACTGGTGTTTGAGGCAACCAAAAGCTGTCTGACTGCCAGCTAAGCATAGGGACAAAGGGATTTGATAGTTTGATTTTGCAGTTGCTTTCCCCCCCCCATTTCTCTTTCTACAAGCAAGACTACAGGCTGACAGTTTCAGAGCAAAGATAAGACATATTGATCTCATTGAGGTTTTCTGATTAAACTTAAAGTTTTTAAGTTATACTTAAAGCTTTGCTCAGATTCTCAGTTTGTATTCAGAGCACATAGCCATTTAATAAGATTCACAGTGGAGTGAATATGCTTGAGTAATTAGTTTTATTTGTATCTCACTGTTGAAGCTAGTTATTAGTCGCATCTCAACCAGGCACAGTATGTATGTGCATTTTGTCATCGTTAGGATGTGCTGTGTTTTAAAAGTTATAATTCTAAAGATTTTTAAGAAATTGTCCTCAAAAAAGCATCCACAAAACAAAACAGTTCTTTAAAATTTTCTGACATTTGTTAGTCAGTAGATCACTTATAAATATAACAGTAGACTGTAGTATTTAGACATATAGATCGAGGGCTATTTGTTTTTAAAATCTTTTTGAGATCTGGGGCTTTTCAAACCCCTTTGAAGACACAAGAACGAACGAACTGACTAGATATGTTTTTTCCCTCCCCCTATGTTCTATGCTTATAAACTTTTTTTTTTTCCTGGGCACACATTTTGCCGCCCCCCTCGGGATGGCACCCTAGGCGGCTGCCTATGTTACCTATAGGAGGTGCTGCCACTGTTACAGGGTGTAACAGAAGAGTCAGGAGCAGCCATAGCGAGCTGTTAGATGAAGAGCTGCAGGCAACCGGCTGCCTACATCAAACTCAGCAAGGTAACAAACCTTACTGTGCCCCGCTGCGGTGGAAACCTCTCACTGTCAGCAACATGAATTCCGATCAGCAGTGCTCATGGCATGAAGGAAAAAGGCACATAACGGATGGACTTCTTTATTAAAACACCATGAATCTGTTTGGCTCCACTGTATCCAGATACTCCAGCTAACCTGTCAAATTAAACCGCACTCACTGTTACCTCCGGTCACCACGTGTGTCACCCAATCAACCAGGATCTTTAAGTGCAATGCAAGAAGTGAGGCAATATGAGATGAGGCATCGGTCGCTCTTTGGCATCACTAGTTCTTTGGCATCACTAGTTCTTTGAAGTGAGAAACAATAAGCAGAATATGTAACGGTATGTAAGAGCAGTATTTTCTTTCTCCTGACAGCTGAGTTCAAACTGTAGATTTTATAATTATGCCTACCTACTAAAAACATAACAAAGACAAAAACAGTTGAACAACAAGAACTTTTATCTTCACAACTGGAAAAAAGGCATTATGGTAAACTGCATTACAACATACTAAGGTATACTAATTATAGAAAAACAGGTTGATCTTTGGCAAACAGGCTGCTGTGTATATGTGTGTATGAAAAATACAATTTATAAATATGAAACATGCTCTCCTGCTGGATCAGAGTGTAAGTGCTAGGACTGTAGTGCATATTAGTGATTTGTCCTCCACTAGTAATCTACATTTAATAGATATTCGAAGTAGTTAGTCAGACTCCTCCGATAGTAATTCATAAATTATGATGGACAGTGCGGACAACACCGCAACTATCTAGAGTAAAAAGTCACACGTGTTTACACCATGGCCATAATTTGGACTTTTATGATAGTGGTAATGAAAGTAAGATACTAAAACAATCCAAAAGAGAAACATATGAGCATAAACAGATTTCACGTTTGAATGTTCATCATGTGAAAAACCAAAATATGTCCAGCGGTTCGTGGTTTCAGTCTCAGTGTCCCAGTGGCCGGTCGTCGTACGTGCTGTACCTCTTGACGTGTATTCGACGGACGCGCTCGCGAAGCTCAGCTCCTGCGGGCCCCTCCTCTTCCTCGCTGTGAGAGCCGCAGTTAGTGTAGCTCCGACGCGTGGCCTCCAGCAGGGAGTTGTCGGGCAGTGGCATTGTCTCGTAAAGCAACGTGTTCAGAGTTTCCTCGTAGATGCGAGCCTCAGGAAACTCTACCTGAGGTAGGAAGGCACAGACACCAGCTATTTCCATTTTATGAATAAACATATTGAACATGCATGACAATTTACAGGTCAAAATTGTTTGTTCCATGCTTCACTCGTGCCGGCAGGCCAGGCTAAATAGTTGTTGGCACTGAATGACATTGCTAGTGGACATAAGTACAACACACAAAACAGTTACATCCATATTGTCAGATGGGTTTAGTAAAAACTACTGCAAACGACCAAGGATCCAGCTTACAGAAGTGACCTTATGGCTCTTTTGGGTTGCTAAGAGTAATTTCTGTGCCTACAGGTTTCAGTTATTTTTTGTAAGTGTTGTCTAAACCCCCTGGCGTTGCTGCTCAGATTTAAAAAAAATATATATTCAGTGTTTTTTTATAGGGGTAAAATGCTTTAGGCTGTTCTTCGTTGTTTCCAAAGCGTGTTCAAGAACTATGAATTAAAGAGTGATGTTTCAGGGTCAATTCTAACCCAGATCTTAATGTATTCTTTTTTTAAAATATATATAAATAAATAAAAATAGTAAAATGTTCTGCAGTTAGTATTGAGTAATTTAGTCTTTAGAGGCTACTTGTGTTACTTTAAGGTCTATTATTATCTTTAAAGTGTCATACACATGTGTACAAAGTGTAAAAAGCAGATTAGAAACCCAGTTACCAATATAACATGGCAAAGAAATCAACTTTAAACCAAGTTTAAAGAAGTCTGTCCTCCCCTCAGTAGACTTCTATTTATTTTCCTTTTCAAAAACAGCAGTCGTGACATAAAGGAATCAGACCAAAAACAGCCCTGTGTTAAAGCATCACAGGGTGGCTGCAATGGTGAGGGCGCATTGTTACAAAGTTACCGGTGAGACAATGAAATACGATCCAAGAAGTCTGGCTGGACTAACAGATTCATGCGTTTAAAAGGCTCATCTGATGCCAAAACGCTGCACAACAGTTTGTAACACTTTGTGATTTGTGACTATGAAAAGTTATCACTGGGGCAACTATTTTATATTTTCATTGAGATAAAACAGGAGATTTACAGCGTTCACGTTACAAAGTAATCTACAATGAATGTGCATCTCCTTGCCGGACGACATTGCATACCGGCTCCATTCAAATGGATAAGAGGCCTCCCGTTTTTTCAGGCAGGGCTAAAGTTTGCCTAACTCGTCCTCACCTTGGTCTGCTTCTTCTCTGTGGCATAGACGATGGAGGTGCAGCAGACCTCAGCCAGCTTGCGACCCTGACCATAAAAGGACCAGCAGCAGATTTCGTCTCCGATCACGTCTTTGATGAAGAGGACGCGGCCGTTGAAGCTAAGAGACAGCCTGTCGAACAGCTCGATGTTCTTCAACAGGTTGTCGTCTGAGTTACTGTCGAGACAAAAGCAAACTGATGTGGGGGAGAAGTGCTTCATCATCTACTCCACTCTGTGGCTTGTGGCTCATTACTGTATTAGCTCGACAAATCATCCCTCACTGAGCACTTTGAAGAATTGTATCAATTATCTTTGTGCTGACAGCAGTAGGACCTCTGGAGGAAGGTGTTCTTACCTGGTGTAGGAGTACTTGTTATTGCTTCTGTTGTACACCAGCTTCACCACAGGCTAACAGAGAGGAAATGCATTTCATTGCTTTAATATTGAAGTTGTACCAACTTTGAATTCACTTCAAGGCATCAAACATTTTGCAGGAAAACTATAGACAGAGCAGAGCATTAACGCTGTTTTACAGGAATTACAGGTACTGGGGCAGAACTGGGGAGGATCTAACTTGGGGAGATGCTGTTAAAAAAGAAGTCTAAGTTATTTTTTTAATACAAATTAAATTAAAGCCATAGTCAGGGTTTACCTTGGTAGAAGACTGGATGAGCCGCTCCTCTTCCTTACTGGAGGTAACCACAGGTATAACACACAGGGGCTGCTCTTTATTTCCCTGTCAATCACAAACCAACATACATAATTAGAGGTACTGTGTTGTTACAGCACCTATACAGTTTAATACAGATACTCTGTGTCTTTAGGCCAGATATAACATTTTAGAAACTGATTATAATGCAAAATGTGCATCCAGCAGTGTGGTAGGTTTAAACCAGCCCAGTGCAAAAAAAAACAACAACAACAAAGCAGAGTAGTGTGCATCATTACACCCATTGGTACAGCTTGTTTGATTGATCTACGCATTTCCAAAACAGTTAGGTTGACAGGTATCCCATTTTGTAACAAGATAGCTTTGGACAAGCGCACACTGCATATTGTAGTGTGTATTCAGTGAACAATGACACAGCAAAAGAATAAATGCACACAAAAAACATCTTCAACATGACAACGAAAGGGCTTCTTAATGAGTACTCTATAAAGGCTCGTGAAGACTACATGACTGTCAGCGTCAGCAGATGGCCGTGTCATTCACACTACACAACTTGCCGCCTTGTGACGGGAGTCTTGGAGTCGCTGTGGTGTTCACACCACGTGACTGCTCGGTGACAGGGAATCAGACACTACACGAGCTGACAGCGGCTGTGTCACCCGATGCTAATCCTAACCACGTTTTGTCAAGAAAAGCTGTTTGTTATTATATAGATAACAGTTATAAAGACAAAGAATCTGGGTGAAAGAATGGATTAGCACACGCAGGTAGCAGGGATCGTCTGAGCTACAGAGAGAGCTGGAGGGGAGTAAAAAGTGTTTTGCGGTGAAAAAGTAGCTGCCTGCTCTCATTGGCTGGATGTGGATGTTGAGTCGGCCGACTCTTTTGGCATGCTAGATATCTGGCAGACGTCGGCAATGTGTCAGAAATGTCAGGGAGAATGTGGCAACTGCCGATCGACTGATTTACCCCCGATCACAGCCTGACGGTCGCCGAGCTCTCCGAGGGGCAAATCAGGCTAAAAATCGTGTAGTGTGAACTGGGCTTTACACTAAATCCACTAAATTTTGAGTTTGTATAATACATGTACAATGACTTTATTACACAGCTGATCCTAGTCCCATTTCATGATACTTTTCTTATTCCAGAGAAAATCCAGTAATTCTGCCCCCAAAGCATCTGTGAAAAATCCGTGATGTACCCCCACGATACAGGGATACATGAAACTTTGCTCTGCATGCTGTACACACATAGTATGTAGTGGACCTCAGAGGGCGCAGGTTGCTGCTGTTCATTCATAAATTACTGGACATGATGATGAATGAATGACAGCCAGTGAGCTTAGAATTCAATGACTTGCTACCTCACAATCTGTCCCCCTGGAAACCAAAAGATGTGTAAACCTTGGCAGCCCAGCAGACATTCCTGTGAACATCTGTCAGTGTGATGCATACCCACTGACACTTGTCTCGCACAGATGGTGCAGTAAACTGTATTGCTGCCGTAGCCTAGAGGCATAAATATACACTGTGGTCCACAGCAAATCAAATCTGAGCTTTTCTGTTGTAGAGCTGAACAGAACTCACTACTGCAGCAAACACACAGTCAGGCACAGCACTGAGTACCATGAAGTGTGCACTGAAGGAATTCTTAGGGTGCTTTCACACCTGGATCGATTGGAGACGTTGTTCCGAAACAAATGGCGCTTCCCTTTGGCTCGGTTCGTTTGGTGATATGTGAACACAACAATCTCACTCTGAATCGGCACAAAACAACCGAGTCGAGATCGCCTAGAAGGTGGTCTCGGCTCGATTCCATTGCCTGGCAACCGACGCTAAAAAATAATAATAAAAAAAAAATTTTTGCGTATTTTGCTGCGGTATGTTGTTGCGGTTGTATTATGTAGGACTTTTTTTTTTAACTTCGTGCGGCGCTGCTCGACGGAGCGTTCACAACCCCTCTCTTTAATTTTATCACTGACCCGCTTGTAGACTTCAGTGTTCTTATGTGTGGTGTGCAACATCTATTTCACCTTTTTGCAACGCAAAGTCCACCCGCAATTCGTTTTGTCTTGCGGTTGTCATGGAGATGTCCCACAATCGAATGCACGCATAAGGTAGTGACGTAATGGCGTAAGGAAAGCCCTGTAAGTGTGAGCGATTTGGACCGATTTACAACATATGGTGTGAACACGAGTGACGTAATTAATTGATTCGGAACAAAGTATCTGTTCCAGAACAAAACATATCGATCCAGGTGTGAAAGCACCCTTAGACATTGCCACAGGAAGTAAATAGCAAGCAGGGGATATGGATAAAATCCTCTATCACAGTATATAGGGCTGGATAGAAAATAACAATAATTATTGTGATATAACAATATAACTAATGTTCAATAAATGTTCAGCTTAATTTATTTGAATCACAAACGAATCTCAACCATTAATATATTTTGTTCAGGAAAAAGCACTGAAAAAAGATTCACTTGTGCATATTTGTTTAAGGGCGGTTCAAACCCCGGTTGCCCCGGCCTTTCTGTGTGGAGTTTGCATGTTCTCCCCGTGTCTGCGTGGGTTCTCTCCGGGTGCTACGGCTTCCTACCACCATCCAAAGACATGCAGGCTAGGTTGATTGGTGACCCTAAAATTGTCCTTAGGTGTGAGTGCGAGTGTGGCCCTGCGATGGACTGGCGACCTGTCCAGGGTGTACCCCGCCTGCCCGATGCCAGCTGGGATTGGCTCCAGCCCCCCGCGACCCCTGTACGCAGAATAAGCGGTTGACGCTGGATGGGTGGATGGATATTTGTTTAATTTTTTTAAATAAATATTTTGAATGTTCTACCTCACATTGGTAAAATGACCCAGTGTTTGTCATGTTCTGATCATAAAGAATAGTTTAAAACACAATTAAACATCTGGGTCTTCAATTTACACATTTCGGAGAGCTGTGTCCAATATCATGGCAATCTGTCCAACACTACCATCAACGTCGCTAGCAGGGCTGATAACCAGCAAGGAATGGAAACAAAGGAATGTTTTTGGGTAATCTGGTGAATTAAATGCCTGTCAAATTCATAGCCAAACAAAATTCATTTCTACCATTTTAAATTAAATATTGTCGTGCTGCAGAGATGTCCTGGCCTACATCATATTCTACAGACTTAAGAAAACATCTTTGTTTGGTACATATCCTTGTAAAAATCACAGCATAATAAAATGTGTTTTTCAATGAAAATAATTAGATAAATTCCCTCCAAAACCACACATCATGTTGCAATGTCCTTAAAATTAATCGCAATTAGCAAACACTGGCTTTCACAAGTATCAATATCAGGGACTGAAATGGGACTTTTTTGTCATGTTGATGTTTAAACAAAGTTGCGTAAAACTAAACACTCTGTCATCGACCACTGTATCAGTAAAACAATTCAAATGGGCCGGAAGGGAACAGAGCTCAAGAGAATACATTGAGGGATGGATAACATTAGTAATGTAGGCAGTGTAGCACAAACATTTGCAATCAACAGATGCTGTTTGGATACTAAAGCTAATTTGTGTAAATTTTTTTTAAACAATAACTTTAGTAAAACAGATGTAAAAAAGAAGAAGGGGAACATGTTGCTCTCAGAAGGAGACAAGAAGCAGCTCCTCTTGGCACAATGGCATCCTGGTTCTGGCTAAATCTACATCTGTCCACTGCAGAGACACTATCTACAACCTGGAGGAGGAACTAGGATACATGAGTGTATTAGTATACTATTATAACATTAAATAAAAACTATTATGGTTAGTTAATAGTAATGTTAATATATCCATTACTGTATGCATTATAATTTCATGTAATAGTATACTATTTTTACCACTTGTTGAATATCAAATCTAGTGCAAGAAAAAGGCTCTATTTGGTCTCTAATTTGTATCGTCTAATCTAACATGTCAACAGTCATATTTTTCAACATTTCAAAGTTTGCTATATCTAATCCAGACTGTGATTGGTCAGTAGATGAAAAGTGACGCTGACAAGCACATAGCTTTATGAAAAGTTGAACCCTGGCACTGATGGATTCATAACCCAGACGTAGAAAGCACATGGTGGTGACGGTGCGCAACCAAATGTAAAACCAGCTAAGAAAAAAGAAGTGATGTCTTAGGTAACTGTAAACGCAGAAGGTCCTTCTACCTTCAAAATCTCTTGATTATTCGAAGAATGTCGCTGACAAGGCCTGGATACATTTTGTGTTATTTTGAGATGGAAATAAAAAAATCCACTAGATCTCTCCTGTGCTGATACTAAAACTGTCCAGAGAAGGCTCATCATACATCATCTTTTCTCCATATTTCAAATATCAGTCAGTGTGGATGTTACTGACCTGCAGGGTGTTTTCACAAAGTTCCACTAGACCCTGGATGAGGTAATACTTTGCCTCAGCCAGCAGCTCCTGGATAGCCTGGTGACCTTTGGGTAAGGTGACTGTGCCTTCACGCAGGTAGCAAAGGATGCTGCCAAAGTGTTTACCACTACGGTCGATCAGGATCCAACCTGAACGGAAACAACCCGCTGAGAATATGTACATTTGAGCCAAAATACATATGATCAGTCGTCACACTTTGTTAAAGGTTCTGGTGTTGAATTTGAACTTGGAATCTCATGCTAAAGAGAACACTAAAGTAGCAATACTAGCTTCACAGATTTGTGTTGTGTAACGGTTAGAGTACAAAATGGATTTTAGTCACAGTTTATGGAGAACAGGCTACAGTTCAGAGATGGCTTACCTTCTTTATCAGTAAACACCTCCTTTTTTCCACTGAACATAGCTTTCAGCATGGAGTTCTGCCTGGTCAGCACTTGCAATGTGGTGTAGAACAGGGTCCCACCGACGTTGAGCCGGACATACTTGTTGCCCAAGCCCACCGCTTCTCGATAACTGCAGGTCTTGGTCTTGGGACAGGCCAGAGGAGGGGCTAGGGACGCCGAGCCGGGCTGGGTGTGATGATGGGACAGGCAGCTGTCCCCGGACATGTCCCTTTGGAGGTAAATGACCACCCTGCAGACGGAGGTCCGAAGGTCCCCCGCCGTGGTGACAGCTACTGATGAGGCCGCCACAACCTCTCACTGCTCCAGATCATTCCTGGCAAAACACAGAGCTCTGAACTGAAGCTAAAACATTCTCTTTGGAGCTAAACAGGGAAGGTCAATATTGAAAAACACTTTTTAACTGGTAAAGAAGGACGCCCAGTGGCTGAAGCCAGTATCACAATAGGGAGAGGAAACCACCTACCCTACTGTTATCTTTTCCTCAGTTCCCCTTCCCATTAAATGGAATGTGGCTGGGCAGGAAACTAGAGGGGCAGGGAGGGGGTACATAACAATGAGTAAAAGGACAAATTATGACTAAATCTACAACGGCAGGCAGATCACTTAAGATTAACTTAAATTAGCAGCTGATCGAACGCTACAAGATTTTGGTAGTGGTGGAGCGCAGTTTCAGAACATTGTTAAGTGTGACAGCGTTTATGTACATCATTAATTAGATTTATTATCTGAGGTATTGCGGTGCTGGAAAATAAGTTAAACATCATGTTTTTTTTACTTCAAATAGCTGCCTGTTAGCTGGTTAAAGTTATTTGGCTAGCTTGTGTTAAACTCTAAACTACACGCCGAGGCTCGACAAAGTATTCACAGAAATAGATCTGTCATGGCTAGGTGAAAAATAGCTAACGTTAGCCTAACTTAAAAATTAGCAACCCAATGTTATTACTGTTACCTTCAAATTATCTACTAACTTGGTCTAGTTAAAGTTATTGCGGAGTGTAACTTACTCCCTCTAAAGATTTGGCTGTTTCAGTAAGTTCTTGTTTGTCAGCAAAGGCCTTGACAGTGTATAACATTAACGTTACTTTAGTAAGTGAAACTTTTTCTGGTCAATACTCCACAATTTAATGCTTTATGGCAACAAAAAGCTTAGCTAACGTTACTGTAATGCTAGTAGCTTTGCTTCATTCTGTTAACCTAGCGCGTTACTTCCTGCGTGGGTGTTTTGCTAATGTTAGCCAACTTAACGTTAACTGTTAATAATGTTGAATACGGTGGCCAAACGGTCAATATGAATGCAGGACAACGACACAACCTAGCCTATCCTAGAAGTTGAAAATATATCGAAATATGGGTTATTTTTAACTGGACATTCACCGAATTAGTTATGACGTAAAATAAAATTCGGGGAAAGGTTCGAAGTTTTCCATATGTGTATGTTCCACCAAACAAAAGTCACATTAAATTGACAGTTTTTTCAATGGAGTGCGTAACGTTATTCTCCCTAGCTAACTGTTACATCCAGTTAACGTTAGTGAACAACCATAGTGAACAACACGCAGAGGGGCAACAGTTTACAAACTTTGACGTTACTTACCGACCTCTCCGTGCTGCCTGATAACCGCACACCGTATGGCTAACGTTAATTAAACTTTCTTTTTTTCGCCGTGAGACATAAATCCACAACAGTAACAAGATTTGAGTTGTAAAAAAGTATGTGAAGTTAAACGCTGTTCCTCTTCTTCCTCGAATGACTTTACAGCAGGCTGGACGTTGCGAAGCATAATGCTGCCCTCCACTGTCAGGAAAAAGGCATTGCGTACAGTCTGTCAAGAAGTGGGTTTACTTATTGAGTTATCTACATAAGGTTGCTGCCTGTACTGAAGTAGAACAAAGCATTGGAGCACCTTATACATTATATAAATTAAAATGGATTTAAAAAAATACAATTAGACGCGTAACTTACATGTTTACAAGGTCTGACACACAAGTAATGCATGAAATAATTCACTGAGTAAAGGGGTTATGTTCAGTGCTTTGAGTTTATGGAGTCCACACTATAGACAGCTCGAATTTTAGACAACATTTGACTTTATCTGTTCACACAGTCATCATATAATCCTCTCTACATTACGGTAATGAATCTCATTTCCGTTTTACTTTCAAATTAAAAGTGTTTCAAGACTTATGATGACTGTATCGTTTGGGCCACATTTGATTGTACGTTTGCTTTTGCTCTGGGTATCAGAAACGATCAAGGAGCATCACATTAAATGACTGATGATCACTGCCAACAAATCAGTTGTGAAGTCACACAACATAAGGAAAATTAAATCGTTATATACCATACTGTATATAAAAATCTAGATACACACACCTGCCCAGCGTTTGGTTTCCCTGGTAGCGGGAGGAGGAGGAGCTTTGGTTGGTGATTTACTTGCTAACGTTATGCCACATAGCCGGGGCAACACGGAGCCGTCTGCGTTAAAGGAGATAACGTTAGCTGCTTAAACAGGTAAAATGTGTAGTTTTCTGGCCAGAGCGTAAGCTTTAATATAACCGTTAGTGACAGCTATCAAAGGAACTTAATTAGCCTTTATGAGGGTAGTGTGTGTTTTATAGTCGTTGTCCAATTGGCCTTTGTTATTAGGCTAGCGAACGTAGCTAAGTAAACTAACGTTAGCTTAGCTAAGTTAATTTAACTAATTTAGGTAACGTCAGGTTAACGTTAGGTGTTGAAGCAATGTTGATGACTCCCCCCGCTTCGTCTGTCGACTGGGCAGTTGAATAGGCAGGAATTTCCACTGGGAAAAAATAAAAATATGTGAACCGTCTTAGCTAACTTATGATACTACACATTTTCAGACTAACGTTAACAGCTAACCGTAATATTTGTTATTAACATTATGAAGCTAACGTTAAATCATTAAAGTACTTACGATTCATGATAAGCTAACGTTAATATCAGATAAATAACGTTAACGTTGCATTTGAAGAATTCTGACGTTAGCTAACTCATAGCTAACTTATGCATCTAACTAACGCAGTCTCTCATTAAATGTCATTAACAGTAATTAAACGAAATGTTAGATTTGCATCAGCATAACGTTTTGTCACTGGCAGCCAGTTGGCTGGAGAGACGGGCATGTTTGTCAGAATAGATATCGTCATTGTTACTGTGTGATAGTCGGATAACAAACCACTTGTCAGCATTAAGTTATCAACCCTTAAAGCCTGGTGATTTCTGTGTAAAGTTTTCTAGCATATATTACTCACTGTGTCTGCGAAATATATCTTGTACAAGAGTCCATCTTTTAATTATTTGCTTTCTCTGTTGTCCTGTCCTTTGTCTCCTTTGTGACAGGCCCTGTGGCCATGGCTAAAGACCCATTAGCCGAGGCAGGGTTTTATTTTGATGAACTCAACAAGCTAAGGGTACTGGAGCCTGATGTCAGCCAGAAGACATCAGAGCTCAAGGAAGAGTGTAAAGAATTTGTGGACAGTAAGCACTGACTACTTTTTCAAGTCTATCAAGCTGTGCCTCCTCCAGCACCAACAGGCCCTACAGGATGTTCAAATGTGTGTTATCGTTTGCAGAAATTGGCCAGTTTCAGAAGATAGTGGGAGGTCTAATTGAGCTGGTGGATGAATTGGCAAAAGAAGCAGAGACAGAAAAGATGAAGGTAGGCGTAACACTTAACTCTGCTTTTCAGTGGCTATTACAGAAGATGTTATTGTCCTATGCCAAAGCTTTGGAACACCTGTATGTGGTTGAACTCTCCTTCAGCCCACCCCAGTTGTCTCGGGTATGCTGTACACTGTGTGCTTCTGTTTTATCAAGAGTGTAACACCATCCTCTCTCCTTTCAGGCAATAGGAGCCAGAAACCTGTTGAAGTCAGTGGCAAAGCAAAGAGAGGCTCAACAGCAGCAGCTTCAGGCGCTCATAGCTGAGAAGAAGATGCAACTGGAGAGGTAAACAGTGCATGGGTAGTCTCCATAACTCAGGAGGTAGAGCGAGTTGTCCATTAATCACAGGAGTTGGTGTTTGGATCCTCAGCTCCTCCTGTCCACTTGTTTTAGTTTACTTGACAAGACACTGCAACCCAAATCGCCAGGTCAGGCCAGTGACCTGACCTAGCGATGGGGCAAATTGTAAAGCACAATATATATATAAAAGCAGCCGTTTATTATTTGTGGGCCATGGATAACTAATAACTAATTTTAGCACCTGCCATACAATGTTGAGGTTTACATTTCTCTGTTAAACTGTTCCATGTCCCTGTGCACAAGTTGCCATTAAACTTAAAAAAAAATATATATGTATATATTGTCTCCATATCCACTTGTTCGCAGTAGTGTAGTATTCGTTGGCATCCACTTTAAAACCAACTGAATAAACACATTTGGAAAATGATGGGTGAGTCAAGAAAGCACATTAGCTCATCTGGTAGGGTTGTGGGGTGAAGTCAGTCAAAAAAGGTTGGCGTAAGCTTAGGTCTCATGATCTGATTTAACGTGATTAGGACACTTAACGCTGACATTTGAGTGCTCCATAGAGCGATGTCACCACCTTCACTTACCAGATTTTTACACTTACACAAAAGCAGAAATTAAAAGCTTTTCAATTTTAACTTATTTTTGTAATTCTGTTCCATCTCCCATTTCAAAGTGGAAGTAGGACTGTTATAGAATGTGTAACAATACATTTAAATGGAAAACGCATTACATTTATCAGCTGGACATGTAGGAAGAAGTCCATAGTTGACCAAGCTCGACTGTGTCACATAGTGTGCTGCAGTCAGCTTAACATAGTAGTCTCTGGTGTTTAAAGTCCGTTTGGAACAGTCAGTTAATCACAATTGAGATAAGTCACGTCATGTCATGGCTGTAATGTTAAATAACACCCAAATTTTAGTCAGTGAAATAGTATTTGAACTCTTATTAATGTAGGCATGTGTTTAAGTAATAACCTTATGTGATGACATCATCTGGTCTGACTTCTTGTGACCTTTTGAACAGCCAATAATGATCTTGGGGGAGCAACTTGTTCTTACCTCTTTCCCCAGGTATTTACCCCATCGATGCCGGTCACACTAATAGCTCTTACCAGTATTTATTGCTGCTCTTACTCGTATCTGTCCCTTTCTGTATTGATGTTTGTATGCTGTTACTCAAATGTAAGTAGCTTGGGGTGAAAGCGTCTGCCAAATGAGTAAATAGAAGTTGCCATCACATGGCACAGAAGTGTTTGCTGGATCATTGTGGGCATGTCTTATGACACTTCACCCAAAAAAATGGACCATTTGATTTGCTGAAGTTTTCCGTTGTGTTTCCTTGTTTCAGATATCATATAGAGTATGAAGCCTTGTCCAAAGTGGAGTCAGAGCAGAATGAGTTTATTGACCAGTTTATTCTGCAGAAGTGACGATGTGACTGTGACGGCATAAAATGTATGACTGCGACCACGTTTCCAGAGTGCCTGCCCTGTGTTCTCTGGGAGATATCCCCTTTAGAGAATTACTCTGCTGCAGCTCTTTTTCTGAAGCAATCCCAAAGCGCCAACATCATCCTGAAACAGATACACCACCTCTTTACACCTTACTTCTGACATATGTGTGTGTGTGAGACGCAACAGCCAGCTGGCTTCTGCAGTTGTTCCCACCTTGGTCAGCAGGTGTGAGGATTTACAGTGTTTAAGCTTCACTGTATTTGGAACACCTGAAGTTCTGTTCACGTCAGATGTCTCAACATCAACATCTCAGACCAACATTAAAGAAGATGGAGCTATTTATACAAAGGAATAATATTTATACTGAAGAATTACTCTGTATATCTAGTTTTACTACTTTTTGTATCAATTGAAATACTGCATGTGCATGCATCTGTAAATACATTGCGGTTTTAGAATAAAGGAAAAAGTCGACATCCTGATTTAATCATCTACGTGTTGTGTTTTTGCTTTTGTTCCATTATGTTGGTACAACCTGTCTGTGGGCACAGCACACAAGGCGTACATTCTCTTCTCTTTAAAATATATTTTCTTTCTTTCTATTTATGGGTGTCATTGTCTTCCATGTATTCATTTAGATGACAAATGGTTATACTTGAATAAAAACTGTATTAAGTTGCACAGTAAAATGTGTCATTTTTGCTGTTGAGATGTTGGAGAGGGGAGTGAATAAATTGTGTAATTGTATTGTTCAGTAAAGACTTCACGTCGATATATTTTGACACTGTTGGTAATAAAAGTTATAAGCAAGTCGTTCGCTTGACAATAATCATGTATCTGTACTTAAAGGCTTTACAGAGAGAGAACAGGTAGGTCTGCAGTATACAAACTCCTGTTTCATCACCATTTTTTTAACTAACTGCTCAGGAGAGGAAGGTTGTGGTGTTTCCCAAATATAAGTTCTTCTGTTTCCTCTGCTGCTAATTCAACATTTTACCATTTGGCCAAACTTTCTCACCAGAGTCTATTAGAAGCTGTTCTGGAGCTTTCAATCACATCACTTGGTCTTATTCAGATTTGTTCAGTCAGCATGTCATTTTGGAGACTTTCACATTTCCATTTTTCTGAACACTAAGGACTTTTTTGAATCTATCTTGGGCTAAAAGCTGAGATTTCATTCTTCATCTTGGAAATGGCAGTTGATAAAACTTTCTCTCCACAAAGTCTGCTCAGTAGCCTCTCCGGAGCTTTTGATCCCACCGCCACCTCGTGTTCATGTCCTGTGTTGAATGATCCTGATTTGAGAGGAAACCTACAGACTCTCCCTTTTCAATGTCAACATTCCACCACTTTAAAATTCTCACATTTCACGCAGTGACTGCAGCTCCCTCCTGAGCACACAAGCCACATATCCACGTTGTATTAATTCACTATAGTGTGTATACAGGAGCAGGGAAAAGGTCTAGCCTAGACTGCACATATTCCTATTATTGTATATTTTCTAAATTTTATATTTCTGTAAATACAAATACAGTCCCCTTTTAATACATTTGCGCAACACAAATCCAGAGTGTGCACATGTACAAAATCATTCTTTTAGAATTTGCACGTTTATTCCATTTTTATATTTACTTATGTTAACTGTATCTTTATTTCTATGTCTAGCTCCTAATCACCATAGAAAATTCCTTCTACATTCTTTTTCAATTCTGAGAAGACAACCTGGGAACTCGAAGAACCACACCGGTGCCAGTCCAGATGTCTTATTTTAAAGACCGGACCAGAGTAAATGGGTTCTATTTTCAACAAATAGCCTCTACTGGTAACAATTCAGGCCTTTTATGTAAGGCAGAAATATCAGAAGCAAAGAGCATGTTTCCACGTGATGCCAGTTATGGCATTTAAATTCATTCTTGACCTTGGAAACAGTTTGACAAAACAATTAAATGTATCAATCTACATCTTAAGAAAAAGCTAGTAAGTGAACCTTGAGATGTTAACCCACCTGGCTATTCATGTGTTATATAGTTCCATGGGCTGATATTGTTTGCTTTTGTTGCCTTAACCTTACCAACACAAACAGCTAAAACACCCATCTCCTCTCCGAGCCCACACACACACACACACACACACACACACACACACACACACCAACCCGCATTCATTACATGTGTTATCTGGTCTATCTTTATTAAATCACCCGTGCTTCATCTTCCTTCATCAATAAAAAATTAAATACAATAAAAGAACACCTGCTTGTCTATGTTCACTACTTTCTCAGTTCTTCTTCTTTCACAGCAAAGTGTCCCACAGCTCGGACACCTTGCTGTTTGTTACTGCTAACAGTGGTGATTTCGAAACCTCAACGTTAGCCACTGTGGACACGGGTATCAGTTCATCTCAAATGTAACTCTGATTGAAAGTATACACTGTAAATAATAATAATCAATTTATTGAAAAATAAATAAAGTACAGTCAATTTATTTCAATCCAATTAAAATTTTTAACATTTTAAGTGAATTGAGTAGTCTGTTTATACACATCCTAACAGTTCATCGTAGTTTGTCCCGCTCTCACAACAGTGAGAACAAATAATAGAAACTGTACATCCACCACTACAACTCACGTCAGGTGCAGCACTGCAGAATGCAACACCCAAGGGTGGATTCACGGGTAATGAACCTCACTTCTTCTTGGCATACTGTGAATCAAGAGGAGAATTAAAAATGCAGTGCGTTTTTATTTGAACAGCAGCATGGAATGAAAAAGGCCTTCATCCTTACTTTATCAACAATCCAGCCAGCATCTGCAATAGCTCTCTGGATCATCATCTGTATCCTCTCTGAGTCGTCTTCATCTGAGTGACTGTTATAACTCTGGAAACCAAAAGCAAGGCATCGCGATAATATAGTGTTTATATTTGTAATGCTCACGATGGGGAAGCACTAACAGGTTTAATGATACAGTATGCAGAGTGTCTGATTTATTGTTCTTGCTTGTTTGAAGTTGATAAACATGTCAGCAATATCGAGAAAAACCTGATGGGTAAAACTGGGTCCATTAGGGGTTTAGACATTAATGGCTGTGTGATGTGTTATTTTGAGGGGACAGCAAACTTACACTGTTATACAAGCTGTACACTCACATGCTACATTTCAAAGGGAGTACAGCCCTCAGAAAAAGCTTTCAGTGTGCTGGGATCTCAAGCCAGAGAGAAATGATGCTAGACACTGACAAGAAAGTCTCATTGCTCTTTCCCTGCTTGCAGGTGAAGATAGACCTGAGAAGAGCACCTAGCAGTTTGTAAGGGACTGTCTATTAATGGGCCTCCACTCAAGGACCATATGAGAGGGCCATGGAAGTCTTCTGCAAGAAGGCCAGAAGAGCAGAATGCTCTAACATTTTCAGTATTGCTTTGGAAAATTACTTTTAAAAAAACATAATTTTGCTTATCAATAGTAGGGATGTCGCGAGAACAGATACTTGGTACCAAGTTAATACCAAAATTCAGAAAATATGACGGTACTCTTTATTTAGGTACCGAGGATCCAACACGTGAAAGAGGGCGACAAGTGCAGCTGCAGCAACAAGTCGCCTTGACTTGTCGAAAAGTTAGTCAGATTTTATAAAAAAAATATGTCAATTTTAAATATCATATTTTTTCATTTTTATCAATATTTTAACTAAACAGGAGCAAAAGAGGGCAAATTTTTCATCCACCCTCTACCCCACTCTCTGCGGGCATAGCCAGGCATCTTGCCACGTTCAGAAATTTTCTGATGACACCGCCCTTGTTATTCTCCTTGATCAAAGTGATGACCACCAGGCCTGTAAAGATGTTGTTGCCTCCTTTGTGGATTGGTCAAACTAAATGTTGAAAGAACTTTTTATTGACTTTAGGAGGAAGAAGGAGGAGGCTCTTCCTGTGATCATCAAAGATCAGCAGATTGAAATAGTCCCATCTTATAAACATCTTGGTGTTTCCCTTGATAGCAAATTAAATTGAAAAAAGAACACAGACACTGTTTTCAAGAAGGCCCAGTGTCAAGGATATTTGATGTGAGCAGAAATCTGCTTTACACTTTTAATCAAGGCACCACTGTTCTTTTTTTATGCTGTGCTTTGCTGGGGAGGCAGCATTACTGTAGACGATAAAAATAGGATCAATGTTGATTAAAGAAGCTGGCTCAGTGATTGGCCTTGCCCCTGTTTCACTGGAGGTCACCTTAGATATGACAGTAGTGCCAAACTACAGAATATCATGGAGCTTGTAGACCACCCACTCCACAGTGTCCTTAGGAAACGTAGTAGTTCCTTTTTCCTTTTTTTAAATCCTTTTTATTTAGTAACCTGCATGTCACTATTGTTGTTTTTTGTAAAGTTAAATGTTTTTCGATTAAATTAAGGAGTGCATGTTGAAGTACGTTGCATTTATTGTTTTGCTTTTTGCTGTAGTATCGAACTGAGTACACAGAATCGTGGAATTTCACTGGCATTGCTGTGCTATATACTGAATTTCTGGTATGGCGACATCCCTAGTCAATAGTCGGTGCACATGTTGACCTCACCTGTCTTATGGCGTGTCGATAATGCTGCTGCATTGCTGTGGTTGGTAACTGCCTGCAACATCTGAGGAGATATCGATAGAGCTGCACGGGGGTCTGGATCATCTCAGCTCCAACTAAAGGCGGCATTCCTTTCGTCCTTTGGTTGAACTGCTGTTAGTAAAGACGAAGCGTGCATTCAAGAGTTAGTGACAATATTTTTGTATTAACCATAGAAATAAGAAAGCATAAAGACGTAATGGCTTTGTATTTACATCCCCATCCAAAGCATATGAACCAGCTAAGACGGAGCTTCGTGTGTGTTGCAGGTATAACTCACAGTGCAGCTTTGCACTTTTACCACGTGACAGGCAAAGCAGCATTTGACAGACACACAGAAACATGAGTCCAGTCTGATGATACTGTTTCTGCTGGGTGTGTTAATGGGTAACTGTTTGCTAACCTGTTTTATAACATAAAACCGTCTTTTTTTTTTCTACCTGCACGTGAAAATCTTTTCAAATGTTCACAATATTCAGTGTCTCACATTGTTTTTTTTTTCTTCTTCTTCCTAATTTCACCTCTGTGATGTCTCACACCGATCTACATACTGATTCACATTAAAACAGTCTACGGAATAACTCGCTAAAAGCATATAGTCTTTGGTTTGTTGTCTCATAAGCTTCACTGTGGCGTTTCTTTACTTTCTCCTTGACGTTAGGTGACATAAGCTGTTAATGTGCTAATGTTAGCTAGCTTGCAGTACAGTGCGTAGATAGAACCATGTACACAAGAGAGTGGCCACGTTATCACCACCAGGCAAACTATGAAATGAGCTTACTGAGACTGTGAACTGTCGGCTGTCAGCAGCTGCTCAGCATCTTAAAAATCTCATTGAATTCACATGATGAAAACAAGCAGCCGTCTTCTTCTTCTTCTTCTTCTTCTTCTTCTGCCTCCTCTTCTTCTTCTTCGGTGTTTCTGGCGATTGGCAAACCAGCTTAGAGGTGCATTACTGCCACCAACTGGACTAAAGTGTGGATTACGCAGAAGAAAATCCTTTTTAAATACATTCTATGAGAAAAAACTCAACAAAAATAACTCTCTTACGTAGTTTCTCCACAAAAAACAAAAACAAAAACGTAATCTGACGATGACAAGTCATGATGTTTTGCCTTCCTTATACTGACTGAAGAAGGTGATTCCTCTTGATATTTCATTTCATTTCAGTTTCAAAACATGGTGCATAGAAACATTTATCATAATAAATGTATATAATAAATAACAACACATATCAACATCGCAGTCCAGTGCAGCATCACTAATTGAGATGAGTACATTGTCTGACATGCAGTGCAAAGGTTGTGTGTTCTACATAAAGTAGCACATATTAGACCGTTTCTGGTTGGCTGCACTGTGTAAATTTTCCAGTTGGATGCTTGCGTATTTTACATAACATATGATTGAGACCTGAAAGACCTATTCTATCTCAGACAGGTCACCGACCCTCCAGCTCCAACATGTCTTTATATATTACATGGATGTCGTCCAGTTTCATTATTATCCCAATACTCCGGTCATACTGATGTATGCATGTGTCCCAATGAATGCATTAGCTTCAGATTTGCTGAATGGAGTTTGTAGGGCTACGTGCTTGTTTGTTTGGCTAAAAAATGCACCCGTTCATTTCCCTCCACACCAACATGAGCATGAACCCAAATGAAAAGTGTATCCTTCATTTCTATACCTTACAAAATAAGGAAAAACTCATTCTATCTCTTCTAAATGATGGTCTGCCAGATCTTGTGCTTGTTATTGCTGACAGATGCAATAACAGTTTTATGTATTTGCTTTTCCTCTATCCACTGCAGGGCCAGTAATATTACCAGTAGCTCTGTGGTGTATACTGACACATGGTCTGATAGTCTTTTCTTATTATATATGACTCCCTCACTGGAAAACACACTGCTGCACAACACACACACACTGTATCAGGAACAGGATCTTTGGAGCCATCTCTGAATTCAAACACTGAGTCTGAAAAATGCAGATCAAAATAGTTGGACTTTGCGCCACACTGGAAGTTGCACTGACTTATCCTTAAATTCAAGGTACAGCATATTTTGCAACACAGGGTTGGATAATTAGATGAAGTGCTATTAAGAAAGTTGATTGATGAATTGACAACTCTCACAGCCTCAGGGAAGAAGCTGCTCTGCCGTCTGGTGGTGCAGCAGCAGACACGTACTGATAATTTCAGAGAACCGCACTGTTGTTGTTGCAAGTAGGTTCATTTGTCACATTACAAAAAGTTGTAAAGAGATACTGAGTTTGTAACTTCCTTCTGCAAGGTAGCAGACAATATACAGTATACAAAATTCTGGGGGAAATGTAAATGTATAGAGCCTTTCTAGTATTTGCAACACACATTCATACACTGAACCTAAGTGCCCAAACAGAAACTAACACTCACACACATTCAATTTGGGGTTCAGTATCTTGCCCAAGGACACTTCGAAGGAGCCGGGGATTGAACCGCCGATCTTCCGGGGTTTTTTCACTGACCATTAATAAACTAGATAGAGATATTTAATTAGATCAATGTTTATTGTTCCTCAAAATATATCTTTCACAATAGAATAGAATGAACATACAAGTGGACATGATATACCCCTCAACAACAACAACAACAACAACAGAAAGATTGTCAGGACATTGTCAGTAAAATGTGAACATACTTTCAGTTACAATTATTTGTCTTTGGTTGTTTTCTAAGTGCCCAGTATACTTGTAATGTGCAGTCCAGATGCATATGTTAATCCCCCCCCCATGTAATTCAAATAAAAAATAAAACTTAAGATAGCACCAAACATAACTACATGAGCACGTTTTGTCCTTGTGACATTACTGGATGCAGTGTGGACACAAAAAAATGGTGTTACAGTAATTCATCTATTTTGCTTAAATACATTTATATTATAGCATCGGCATCTAATTCTAAAGATAATATGGTACAGTATAAAATGATTAAGGCTGAACAAGTTTTATTTCAACTAGGATTTTCAAGATTTTCGATTACATTATAGAAGTACAAAAAATACCAAATTTCAGTGCTATCATGATAAATCTTAATTTAATCTATCGACATGTTAAAAAATGATTTAACTCAAACAATGATTTGATATTCATACACAAGACGTTAATGTTTTGGGACTCCAAACTGTGATATGACAACAAAAATATAGACAAAACCTAGCTCAAATAAACTGCTTTTAACTAGTGTTTCAGGCACAATGAATCACACTTACTCTCCAGTGCAACCGTTTGTCCTTAGGTTTTAATAGAGCAATGTAAACACTCTGTTTACTTTTCTCAAGGGGAAGACCAAAGTCCTAACATTCCTACACTGATAGAATGGCAGCACAGTGTAGAATAAGCACGGATTTCCAGTTACTGCATCACATCTGCCTTGTTCTCAAAGGCGGAATGGATATGAAATGTACAGTACATACTGCTGAAAGTGGCTCAGTCTCTTTGCCCTCGTCACTGCTGATCTGGCTTTGTGCGCTGGAGGTAAGACCTGATGTTTGAGGTAAAATAGGTATATGCTGATTTATAAGGTGACTGCTCTGCATCGTGAGTCACTGCCCTCCACAGTTGTTGGCAGTAGAACAGATCAGATTTTATGTTCTGTCCTTTTAGCAGCATAAAATGAAACAAATTCCCACATGAGATAGGTTGTTTTCTGTGCACCAAAAAGAGACCAGGTCTGAAATGACTTTAGGGAGGGCCTTGAGATTTAAAAGAGGAGTCAAGCAAAACCTATCGCTCAGACTTGACCTTGTAGCGGAGGACAAGGTAGGTAGCCAGCCGTAGGATGATGAAGAAAATGCCCAGCACAATGAAATCTACGTAGAGCTTTGCATCTTCCACATCCAATAACTGCAGGACCTCTTCAGGTTGTTGGAACTTGCACACCTTCCCCGGACACTCCAGCTCTGAACGGTTCATCCCGTAGATGGACAGGATCACCCCTTCAAAGCCATACCTGTGGGAGAGACACAAACACTGAGACAAATTCGTAATTGCAAACAGAATTATTTCATCTCGCTTCAAACCAGCTCAAAATTTAAACTAGAAATTCTTCACCTCAACTAAAGTGAAAGATTTGGATGGATCTAACAGCGTCAACGGGAATGAGGTTCAAAATGTTTCATTTGTCTGCATGGTTGTAATTTCAATCAAAAATAAGGTCAGTAAAGTCACTAGGGTTGATCCTCGTAACAAATTGTGCTCAGCAAATGTTGCAATCTGGTTATTCGACTAGAAAGCAGACAAGGAGTGTCTAAAATAGAAAGGGTTAATCTGCTGGGGAACATCCACAGCAATTTCTACGGATATCCAGCAATTAGCTTTTGACGTAGCTTTTATGAGTTTGTTAAGTGGAATATTTTGAAATGATAATGGTTCGAAATGTCAGTGTTACAAGCTACTTCAATTTTAGTATATTACGAGCTACTTGTTTTAGTAGCTATAGCATATATATATATAGTATATATATTAACTGTGTACTGATCAAGTTAATTAATGGGATCTGGCAACACAGTGACATCGCTAAGGGTCCTGATGGGTCAGAGAGCTGGAGCACGGCTGGAAACTGCAGGAAACAAGTTAGCTTTATATAACAATTTAGAGGCATCAGTTATGCTAACAATCAATTCTCACAAACACACACCTCTTCATGAACAGATGGCATTCATCTGGCTGAAACAAGTGATAAACGACAAGTTTGTGCAGTTAAGTCAGACTGACTCTGACTTGGACGTCTCGTATGAGCAAACCTCAAAGAAAAAATGTAAGAGGTATTTAAGATAAGAACATGAAAATGTTATTACATGATGCTCAATATTATATTGGTACATTCATGGTTAACTGAGTATCTAGTTTGGTGAAGCCAGCCCTTGAACAATGTAGGATTTTTTTTCCCAATTTGGAAAGACAAATTAAATTATAAACGGCTTCTAGTCCGTAATAGTGTTTTATTGCACAGGAAAAATGTATGCGCGCATAAGTAGGAATCACGTGTTGCTGTGGACAAACCAACCGAGAGAAATCACCATCCTTATGGCCCACTGCTAATGAATAAAAAAATACTCATACTGGTACACACCTGACATAAGAAACATAGGAGCTCCACTGCAGATACTTGGGGATTGTGTCGAAGTTCACAAAGAATCCAGAGAAAAGCAGCACAGGGATAGCTGTGACAGGTCCAACAAATGTGGCTACCTGTATAAGGATGCAGCAGACATATTCTGCCTTATATGTATAACACAAGCCAAGAAATCCTATATTTAACAATGCAAACCTGCAGTACCTGTAGTGAGGTGGAGGCGGCCCCAACCAGTAGGCCCAAGGACTGGGCTACCAGGGCAGTACAGGTGGAAAGGGCTATGAAGAGAAGGTAGCGGCTGGCCTCAGGAGGCTGCTCTGTCATCCAGTACACTATGCTGCAGTACATGATGGGGCAGATCACCTAAAATAACACTGCTCATTAGTGAATGGATAGTTCACCCCAAACTGAAAGTTTTCTTTATCTAATTTACCCTTACACTGAAGTCAGTGGAAACTGCACTGAAGCTGGTGCAACAACGACACACAGAGAGTTAGGCTTTTATTTTCCATACCAGCCAAATCACAAACATCTGAAGTATGTGTGTAAATGGACTTCTTATAAATTCCAATAAAGGCATGTTAAGAAATTTCGGTCGATTTAATGCTTAAAGGTTCAGTGTGTAAGTTTTAGTGGCATCTAGTGGTGAGGGTTGGAATTGCAACCACCGACACTCACCGCTTATCTGTCCCATTGTAAGAGCGTAGGAGAGGCTACGGTGGCCGACACACTCTGTCGGGTCTTGTGCTAAATAATACGTGTGGGCCTCCATTTGTCCTCATTTCTCTTCTCTTCCTAACGAATCAGACAACTACGACTACTTCTTCTTCTTCATCATCATACGTATTCAACGCAGTGACGAAACATGCTCTGTAAAGCCGTTTGTCCGTTTAGGTCTACTGAAGAAACATGGCGGCGCATTATGGCGACTTCCATGTAAGAGGACCTGTGGTGTATGTTGATGAAGCCACTATCATACATCCATCCATACATGGTCAACCGCTTATCCTGCGTACAGGGTCGCGGGGGGCACCACTTCATGGTACATATAAATATAAATATAAATGCTTTTGGCTAAACGTTTGGATTATGGAACATGAGCTAGCACTGTGGTTCGCAAACATTTTTTGACCAACCCCCAGTATCAACATGTCCTTGTACTTAAACGACAGAATAGCCAATGCTCACCTGGAATGGAATATCAGCCATGGTCTTGGCCAGGTAGTAGGCTTTTAGGCTGTACCAGTAGTTAAGATGCTCCCTCAGGAACACAGACATCTCCAGAGGAACTGAACAGATGGTGAATAAACCCTTTCACATACATCTGTCAATATAATTTATTGGCACAACAGGATGAACAAACATTAGAACGTAACATAAGTCAATTCCCTCCCCTCGATGAGACTCACAGGTTAACACGGTCGGCATGAGAGCTCCAAACATGAGGAAGAGCATAGAGAAGAAGAGGAACCCGGTGTTGTTAAAGACCTTGCTGGCATCATTGCCGATGTTCAGATAGAGCAAACCTATTAAAACACCTATGGCGATGTGGGACATCAGTCTGAGGTGGGTCAAAACCTGAGAACAGAACAAAAGCAGCAAAAAAACATATTGCATAATACACTGTCTGATTGTTTTCACTCAATTTCCTTAAGTTGACTTAGTCTGTCACTTTTCCTCGCGTGTGAAACCAGCGCACAGCAACAATATAACAATATATACAATATGTGTGAACAAATGTTGTCACCCACCTGATCTCGACATATAGTTATGAAGGTTCTCTTGAAGAGGATGCAGAACTGTGTTAGTGTGCTTGTGGCAAAAGTATGGCTCTCTATGCCGGCATCCTGGGAAAATGGATTAGATAATCTCTTAATATTGACAAATGTGTCTACAATTACACCCCACATAACACAATTTACATTCTGCTGTCAGGGCCGGATTAACATACTGCTGAGGCCTGTGGCAAAAATGAAGTCAAATCAACCAGTTTTCCTCAGCTACAATACAACACTGGCTCCATGTTTGCTATATGGCAGTTAGCTAGTGATAATTTGATGATAAATACATTTATTTTCAAGAAGTTTGATATTTTGGGCTCGCTCTGCTTTCTTGCCGGGAGTTAGATAAGATTAATACCACTCTCACGTCCTTACTGTAAATGTAAAGGTACAGCCAGGAGATGGTAATCTTAGTTTAAACCAAAAATAGAGGTGAAATAGCTAGCCTGGCTCTGTCCTAAGGCAGCAAAATCCACCTACCAGCACCTGTATAGAGTTACAAAGTGGGAAGAAATTTCCTTTCAATTCTCAATTTTACAAATTATGTTACAACAAATTAGCAATTATTCAAATTACCACAAAGTAACTGTCAATCAATGAACAGGCACTTTGCCCAGTTGGTAATCCAGCTGTGGCTGCAGTGCAGCATCACATCTACTACGCACCACCGGGCACTTTGTTGCACAGACTGATGGGCCATTGTTGCCACATTGGTTCTTCTTCTCCTCTAATGCACACATTCCACCTTGGACTGCTTCAAACAGCACAGGGTTCAAGTCTCCATACTCTCCTGATGCCACTTCGATGACTGAACCAGAGACAAAAGCGGAAAGACATAAAGGAGGGAATTAATAATGTTTCAGAACATCCTCAGCACAGTGTGGCATATACATGAATAAATGTGAAGTGGACATACTGAAGTCTGCAGGGTTGTGGTAGGTGGGACAATAAAGGCCCAGAGTCTTCAGATAGGGGATGAGGTAAGGAACTGTGCCTTTGTAGATACACTGTCCCTGACTAAGAATGTAAAGCTGTGGAAGAACAAAATTATTCAAGGCTAGCAAATGGCCTTTAGTCAGTTTCCAACTGACAGAAACTGGAATTTATTGTGTATGTGCCACAGCTTCTTAGAAAATAAATAGATACTGGAATGTTCAGCCATCCAATTATGTCCTCATATACTGACAGATTTGTACCTTGTCAAACATCTCAAACAGTTTGGCGCTAGGTTGGTGGATGGTGCAGATGATGGTCCGTCCTCCCAGAGCCAGGGAGCGCATTAGTGATACCACCTGGTAGCATGAAGCACTGTCTAAGCCACTGAACAGAGAGACATACAGAAGGGACAAAATAAATGAGCAGCTGGGAAGTGAAAGCTGAAAGCTAGACATAAACCAGTAAGTACTGAGCTATTATGACAATGAACATAGTTTATTGATTAATTTTGAATACCACTCACATATCTAACCTGTACACAAAGTCAAACCTTGTGAAAATGACAATTTGCCGTTTTATGCACTGGACTAGCTCTTTGGCTGGGACCAATAACTCTCTGCTGATAGTCTGGCAACTGGTCCTGGCTAAGAAACAGTCCTTTACATAACCCCCAGTAACAGGGTGAAATGTTTTTACGCTTCGTTTTTTGTAGCGGATGACACAATATAATATGTTAATTTGTGAGCTTCAGTGGTGCTGGTGGGCAGATTATCTTCCCTTTAGACAGAGCCACGCTGGCTGTTTTCCAGTCTTTAAGGCTTAGCTAAACTAGGTGGTAGCTTTATATTTAGTCTTCAGACATGTGAGTGGTATTGTACCTTCTCATCTAACTCTTGGTGAGAAAGCGAAAATGCATATTTCTCAAAATGTTGAACTTTTCCTTTAAGGTCTACTGATTTTGTTTTGGTGTTAAAGTTTATGCTCATTTTCAGGTTCATAAGTTTATTTTTGTCATACTGAACATTGCTGCCGCACCTCTTTTCACACTGTGTGTTGAAGGCTGAGTTTTAGCCACATGGTGAAGCATCTCACTATTTGATCCTTGTTGGGAAGTGCACATGCCCAATACCTAGTTAAGGTCTACTAGCCAATCAGAAGCAGAGTAGGGCGGGTCCTGCCAAGCCAGTAACCAAGGCCTCTTGTCAGCGTGTGTGCTGTGGCTCAGTGTGTTTCTCCACCAGTGTTTTTGAGTGCACGCTTGACTAGCTGCTAGGCGAGCATTATGCAGCGTGTTACAAAGTAACTATAACAGATAGTAACTTGCAGATACTTTACTCAGATGATAATAACTGCTGTCGACAACAGTCGAGTTGTTTTAGGCAGATCAGATTGTAAATGAGCAAAAAGTTTGGCCAGATTTTACAAACCATCTTATTTGGAGGTAAAATTTATTGCACAGTAATGTTGGAAAATGTGCAAACAACTACGCTTAATATGGTAGGTGAAAGTTTAACAAGGATGTTGGGTTTGTTGCTGATGTTTGTATAAGTATACTTACCTTTTCTTTCTTTTCCAAATACTGGAACTACCACTAGTTATGGCTTGTTTTCTTTTCCCTTTTTTAGCAATGCTGCCATGTTCTAAAATCTCAACAATTACTTTGGTGAATACAATGTTATCATACCCAACAGAAATAATCACTAAGCCAAGTTTTAGTTAAACTAAATTAACCTTTCAAAAGGCTGAGGTTTGAGAACTTTGTTGAAATATTTTTTTTATTAATTTTTCATTATTGTTCAGATTTTAAATGTCATTCTGACACCATACACCAATCAGCTATAAGGTCAGCCATAGGTTCACCTTTTGCCGCCAAAACAGACCTGACCCGTCGAGGCATGGGCTGTGCTGTGTATGCTCTGTGTGTTCTGACACCTTTCTATCAGAACCAGCATCAACCTGTTCAACACTTCAACCTACAGTAGCTCGTCTGTTGGATCGGACCACTCGGTCTAGCCTTTGCTCCCAACATGCAGCAATGAGCCTTGGTCTCTGACCCTGTCGCCAGTTCACAGCCTTTTCTTCCTTGGACCATTTTTAATAGGGACCACTGCAGACTGTTTAGGAGATGCACTGTCCTCTAGCCATCACAATTTGGCCCTTGTCAGAGTCGCTCAAATCCTTACGCTTGACCATTTTTCCTGCTCCTCACACATCAACTTTGAGGGAAAAATGTTCACTTGCAGCTTAATATATCCCACCCACTGACAGGTGCCATGGTAACGAGATAATCAGTGATTCAGTTCCTCTGTCAGTGGTCATAATGTTATGGCTGATCGGTGTATGTCTAACTAAAATATGCCTTTAGGTTGCCCACAATTTTGACTTTTCTGGAACAAAAGAATTCAAATGTTCAGTCCCAGTGTTCACAGTCCTATTGGCAAAATATGGTGAGGGTCAAAGTGTGCTGTGCACTGAATATTCATTGCTGCATATCTGGATGATCAAAGCTCTTTTCAAATAACAGTGTTTTACGTCTAAATCTAACCATCATCCCGACATCTGCAACTGTCTCACCTGGTGGGCTCATCAAAGAACATGACTGGAGGGTTGTTGACCAGTTCGAGGGCGATGGCCAGTCGTTTACACTGACCACCTGACAGCGAGCTGGTACGAGTGTGAGCACAGTCAAGGAGCCCTAATGCAGTCAGAATCTCATTCACCTGGACAAAGGAAGTCAGATGGAGAGAAGGTGATTCCCAAACTGTCAGTTTGAAAATAAATATACTTTCTTTTTACATTTCCAGGGCTTTTATTATGTTCTGAGACATAATAAAAGCTTTTTTTTTTACTACTTTTATTTGCTAATTTACAGAGCAGCATTGACAGGAGATCCTCTCGCTTGTGATCACTTGTTTGATTGTCAGTCTCTCCTTGTCTGATAAGTTTCACATTTGTCCTTGTTGGTTCCGTCTTTGTCTTTAGTCGAGCTGTGTCCTGACTTTCCCTGAGTTTTTTGGATTTTTGCCTGACTTTTGCCCTGAAATATCTTCTGTTATGATTTGGCACTATATAAATAAAATAAATTGAAATAGGTGAAAGCCAACATATCCTATCTTGATTGCTAGATTGATTTTGGAAACAAAAACAGAGATTTTTTTATACCTGACACCTGCACAGTATGCGACTGAAAAAGTCAGATATTTGACAACAGCTCAAAGAGTGAAGTATACATACCTGGAAAATGTATCCTTTATGCAAAGTGGGTACCTTTGTGTGCCCACAGAGAGGAGCGTGTCAAGCAAGTGGACATTCCTCTGTATTAAGTGTGATTGGCTGAAGTTTAGATATGACTTTGGTGCGTTTAAGGCCAGGATACAATATTCAAGGGGAAGTATTATTGTTTTTACCCTTTAAATGTCTATGTTAAGCTAAGAGTTTGTTTGATTAGCTCACCAGCTTTTTCTTCACATCCATAGTTTCACCCAGCTTTAAGTTGGCTGAAACCTGCAGCAAAGAGAAAAAAAGTGTCATAAACTTGTAATGCAACAGGTATTTGTGCAGGGAGAGCAAAATAGGTGGCATGGTCATGGTCAGAAGCCCATCCCTGCAGCATCTTGGCACAATAACGACCAACCTTGAAGCAGGTTCAAACAGAAGTTTGTAAATAAAAACACACTTCGGGGATGCATTGAATTTTTCTTGCGCCTGTCACCAGCAGCTCACCATCATGGCCTCCCGTGCAGTGAGGTGTGGCAGCAGCATGTCTTCCTGCATGATGTAGCAGGACATTTTCCTGAATTTCCTCAGGTCCCTGGGTTTCCCATTTACCAGGATCTGACCCTTCATCCCTGTTTCCCTGGGCAGCAGGAAGGACACACACACACACACACACACACACACACACACATTAGACAGGTAAATGAGCTAAACGGAGTATAGTGGAAGGAATAGAATAAACACATGATGCACAAACACATGAGCTCCTACAACAGTTATCTAATTTCTGTATTGCACTGTCTGTGCCATATACAGCTGTGATGGAAATTCTCCTAATTGTGCAGCTAACATGGCTTTTGTAGATGAAAAAAGAAACGTTGTCTTATAATATTGAGGACGACATTAAAACCCTTTTACTTAACTGAGAGGAACTGAGGGGAATTTTGGCACTCTCACCTGTATCCAGCCAGAATGTTCATTAAGGTGGATTTCCCGGCCCCCGAGGGCCCCATGATTCCTATCAGCTCCCGACTGCAGAACCTCCCAGACAGGCACTTCAGTAAGGCTTTGAAACCTGGGAAGAACAAAAGGGGGCATTGATTACACTGAACACTTCAGACTGGCTTTATCAACAATAACAAGGAAAATATCACTTCATTCAACAAGATCCTAAATATCACTCTCTGTATTTGCATACCTGTCAACACTAGGACTGAAAATAACGGACATTTCCAGTGCAACAATGATTGGGTCCGTTCATTTCTACATAAGTAAGTGCCTACAATCGGGGGGGTCAGAATGTGATACCTGGCCGAAAGTGAAATGCTGTGAACGTCTCTGCATTATATAAATGAAAACACAAAAGGGCACGTAAATTCAGCACTTGAATGATGCTATGTAAACATCCCTTAGACAGTGTGCTTCAATTGTGAGAGAGGGTAGAGGTTAAGTGAGATATTTGATAGAAGAGAGTGACTGCGATGTTGCTCTTCATTAAGTAAGCCTCCCTCCATTTGGTGAAAATTTTAGGTGTAACAGAGTAGTATATGATTCCACTGGCAGTAAGTCATTCATTAGCCATGAATGTGGATGGATTTAGTGGCTCGATGGCGCCCTCTCTCAGAGATAGCAATGCAACGTTTTTGTAACGTTAGTTCATGAGTGAGAACTACATGAAGACATGTGCACTGTAACTTATGGAGGGGTTCATAAGGACAGTCATGAGTGGGTTGGTTTACTTTTTTAAGAGCTAAAGTGTTCATGACTACCTTCTAGCTAGCTAGCTTCTGTGCTAAAGTGATTTGCTGGTCTCTTGTCCTGTGCTGTGTGTGAGCTGCCTAAAGCGAGCCAACTGTATGACTGACCAGTACATATTCTGCTCCTGTCCAGATAATGAACGACATTAAGACACAGATGCGCTTCGTATTTATCATCCTACAGACAATGCAGAGTCGAGGGGTTGATTGAACCAGCCATTTACAGTGATGTGTAGCTTAGCGCGTTACTCCATCCCTCTAACGTTCATCCATCCTTGAATCCTCGTGCGGCTGTTCTTATGAGGCCGCTCTTCTTCTTGTTTTATTGGTTTATTGTTTATTGAGTGGCTGTCTTCCCGTCACTAGATATAGGTATACTCACACCTGCTTTACCAGAGGGGAATGTAGCGAATGTAGCAAATATCAAATAAGCCCAGCAGGGTTTTTTGTTTGTTTGTTTTGAAAGATAAAAAATATGTGAGATTCCCTGGAAAATACTAAATGGGAGGACAGCGAAGGTAGACAGGTTGACAGGTATGCATTTGTGTTTACACTAACTCTCAAGTGTCACTTGCAAATGGAAACATACACTACACGGGTCCAATTCAAAATGATAAACACTAAATAATGGCCAATTAAAAAACAAAGAAAGAAAAACATGAATAAAAATGATTATCAAACATGATAACAAGGACTCAAAATGATCAAATAATGTAAAAGGCCTTACAGAACATAAGGACTTAAAACCAGGAAATATTTATTAAGATACTACTTAGAATATAACATTAATAATAATGCCATTAACAACACAACTTTCAAGGTCCCTCCGGAGCTGCTGATCCAGATCTACACTGCAATAACCCATTCTGTTCATCACTGTCTGGTTTGGATCGGCCACCAAACAGGACAGGAACAGACTTCGATGGACAATCAGGACTGCAGAAAAAAAAGTTGCCAACCTGCCCTCTATTCATGCCTTATGTATTGAGTCAGAAAACATCACTGCAGATCCATATGATACCATCTATTCCTCGTGTCATTACTAATAATTATATTAAATAATAAAAAATAGGCAATATATATTTTGTCGTACAGAACTTTACACATACTCTGCCACAATGACTATTTTCAATGCATAGCATATTCACATCTCTTTAATTTAAAGCTACAAATATTTTTCAACCACCATCTATGACACAGTGAGAAAGTGGAATCGCTGCTCTTGAATGCATCTAATACTATGACTGTCTGAAAGGAAGACTTTCAAATTTAAGATTTCATGCTAACGTTTCACATTTGAGAGAGGAGCTAGATAACTTTGTTTGGCAGGAAGCCACGTTAGATACTTCTTCAGCTTTATTTACAAGTCCCCTGCAGTTTAATTATTTCCAATGCCCGACTTTAAGCGGCTCGCAGATATATTTAGAATACGTTTTGCACAGCTACTCTCCCTTCTTCGTTCTGCATGCCACGGAAGACTCTGCACACGTGCCGCGGTAACTGATTCTTTTGTTTTGTGGTGTGCAATGTTATCAACAGGGTAGTTTCAGAGCGCCTTCTGGTGGGCAAACTATGCAACACACGACATGAGTGAAAGACTCTTGAATGATCCGACTCTTGTTTCTTTTTCAATAATCATAAATCGGCTGTTATAAACGCAGATACTGATTTATCTACAATTAGCTCATATCAGCCGATAATATCTGCAAACTATAAATTGGTGGGGCTGTAGTTCCAATCTAGTCCGGGTCACTCAGCAGGAGTGCCAATACATAGGGTTTAAGCATAAAACGTTTTCCAGCAAAATTGAACTCTTAATGACTCAAGTGTATTCTCATGGCGTAAATGCACCTGCATTAAAACCCTCAGATGTCTAAAAGCAGGCGACTCCCAAGGGAGCACTACAGTGTACAAAGCGAGGACTACATAATCAACAAATGAAGCAAAACATTCAATTTGTCGCAGCTCACCATGCCTGCAATTTTAGCATCCCAGCTGAGTAAACCACTGAACTTATCCTGACTCTTCCTCAGTGCATACTTTTATTTCTTGCTAACAAATGCTAAGGTGCTTATAGAAGAAAAAAAACAGAACATTAGTAAGGATTTGAACCTTGATGATTTATAGTTGAACACTTTTTTTTTCACAAGCCGTTTTGAACATACAGTAAAAGTAATTGTATCCTGTATAGTGTATACACCCTCATACACAATACTATACTCAAACACAATCATCATGTCTATATACATGTAGCTGCGATACATTTTTTGCTGTCATCTTGGCTCGCAGCTCTGTTTTGGGTGAATTCAAAAAGACCTGGAGTTACAACATCTTTATAAAGTTAATGATGTGATTTGTGGGAGGCAGAACATTCACATAAATTCTGTCACAATTCCAAGAAATGACTTGCTCTGAGATTATATTTAGACATACCTTTACTGAGCCTAATAATATATTTTTGGCATTTAACAAAAGAAGGGTTGCCCCCTAATCGGAAGACCGACAGTTCGATCCCCTGGCTCTTCCAGTCTGCATGTCGAAATGCCCTCGTGTGAATGTTAATTTTCAGTTTCTGAAGAGCAGTTGGCACCTTAGCCTCTGCCATCAGTATGAATTAGGTGAGCGTGACAGTGTAAAAGCCCTTTGAGTTGTAGGAAGACAAGAAAGGCGCTATGCAAGTACAGACCATTTAAGTAGGTTTTGGTTAAGATACATAGCTAGTTTACCCAGAAAACGTTATTTTTTGGGCCAATTACAACTGATTTCTTCTGTTATTAACATATACTTCTTGATTAAAACTTAAAACTCTAAGCAGTACAGTAAATGCATAGATTGTAATGGTGAAACATATTGTCTAACTCACTCCCTCAGCTGCTGCTGGTGTTTGTTCAACACATTAAATATATTGATTGAGGAAAGGAGTCAGAAACCTGAGAGCCAGGGTGTTAGTATTATTACTACTATCACTGGGTGCTTGCGCACAGAATGTGTCACACTGCTGTGATGTAATGTAATGGATGGAAAACATTTCACGACTTTGGGGGAAAGGTTTTGTAAGACAGGTGTAACTGTTAACAGGTCATATTGCTTACTAAGTTTTGGTAGCCCATCACCCTGTACGCAGGATAAGCGGTTGACGATGGATGGATGGAAGTATTGGTAGCTACAGTATTCTGTAAAGGTTTAGGACTGGTTTGGGTTTGGGCCTGTCAGGGTGAAATTGTTAAAAAATATTAGTTTATACTGGAGTTTTTACTGGACTTGAGGAGGACATGGTCAGTTTGTCTGTCAGTTACTTTGGCCAACACTCCAAAGCAAAATACAATTACAACTCATATTTAAAAAAATATAAAATATGCTGTGAATATTCACATTCTTCGTAAATTTGGTGACCCCCATTCGTGTTTGGGACTGTCTCAATGGGAGTTCTGGGAGGCTTAAATATTTTGTACAAGCCATACAAAGGTACAATGTATGCTTTAATGGAAGTGTTCTCAAACAGTGTTTTCAGTTTTACAAGAGAAAATAATGTAAAGTAGGGCTGGACAGTAAAACAATAACAATAATTTTCACAATATAATTTTCCTCAATAACAATATATAACGTTTTATTGTTATTATAACAATATAACAATGTTTCATAAATGTTCAATAAATGTTTGATTTTATTTGAATCACAAACAAATTAGCACTTAATTATGTCTATTAAGATATTTATTTGGTTGAGGTAAAGGGACTGAAAAAATATTTTACTTAATTTTACTCATGCATATTTGTTGAAGAAAGATTTTATGATAATTATTTTGAATGTTCTACCTCAAATTTGTTAAGTGAACCACGGTTTGGCATCAAGTGTTTGTCATGTTCTGACCATGAAGAATAGTTTAAAACCACAATTAACCATCTTGTTTCTATAACTTTCACTCAGGAACAAAAATCTGCCTTTTAACTTGAAAAAAATGAGTTGACATTTGTCATGATAGTTATGGATATCTAATGATATCAAATTTTTTATGGTGATAACCTTTTTGGCCCTCGATTTTTCCAGTGGGAAGCATCAGGGACTCACACATGAAACAAATCATAAAGGTGACGCCATTATGTTTCAAATACCACAGCTATCAGGCCAAAAATCTCACTTTTACACAAAAAAATGTTCATTGAAAATTGCTGACAGATCAGTTCTTGGGATCTGCCATTACTGAAATTGACTGAAACTGGTGACATGTTCAGCTTGACTGTAACATACAATATGTTACTTCCTAGTTAAAGACTTACTGTAAACCTTCATGATACAATTAATCTATTATGAAAAGAGGACATAGGCAAGTCATTGCTGAGCTATTAACTTATGTCAAAAGGCCTGAACTGAACGAACCATTTACTGATAATGTGTGTACATATATACTCAGTGACTATGAATTGTACTAGGATGAATGAAATGAAATGATCCAACTAAGTTAAATGAAAGTGATTTGTAATGTCCATTTCTACTCTAAGAAGCAAAATCATCAGTATATTAACAGTAGGTCTGCAGGCTAGTATGATTTTATTCTCATTTATTAAAAGTCAAGTCAAGTCATGTCAAGTTTTATTTAAAGTGCAAAATCACCAAAAGATATGGTCCCAATACACTTTACAAAATGCATTGAAATTAAATATAAGACAAAAAACCTTTTGTTCCTTTAATAGAAAATTGGAATGTGAATAATCTTGCTATAGATGAAACAGCTTGACTGTATCACACTTACTCAGTTCTGTGTGCAAACCTCAGTGTTGGTGATCAGAATCATTAATTGAAGGCAATTCAATATTCTTTACTGCTTCTGCACAGAAAAAAGATACGTGCTTGCAGTTACTGTGTATTTCAACTCTCCATTTAACAGCAGGTTGAGGAATTGAAGCCTGAGATGCATGTGGATCATTATCTTCAGTGCAAAAGGTTAAAAAAAATATATGACTTTGATCTGTATTGATTGCACACAAAATACAGAATGGCAGCACAATACATTGCTACTGCTTTGGTATATTACTATGACTACACTGTGCAGTGTCCATTTATCTTCTGTGTGAAATTAATGGACACTGAAGGATCCTGGGGATGGATGTGTGTCAAAAACAATCAGCCCTGCTCCGTCTTCTGTTCCCTCCGCCTCTATGTGTGGAAATGATCCCAACAAGAAAGATCAATAAAGCTCAGGGTTTACTACAGTAACTGTAAGCATCAGTTCAGCACTTGGAGCTGGAGGCCTCAGTCAGTCAGTCATGTGCTACAAGTTTAGTTCAATTATGTTTCTGAAAAGAGAAAGGGCATGAAGATGACAGATAGAAAAATCAGTCCAACACTTGCAGAGGACAAAGTTACTGCAAGGCCAAATGCATGTAAGTTATTTACCTCACTGTAGCCACTGGGTCAGATAGAAGCAATAGAGCTACACTGGCATTAAGCTACCACTTTACCAGACGATGGCAAAACTGATATGTGCATCCCAAAGTTGCCATGTCTGATCCCCTGACTTCATTTCCATCTTTTCACGTGATACAATGTCCACAGAAACCTTTCAAATCACTCCTGCAGCATAGTCCGCTTTTCCACTGTCCATCTGCAGATTGCAGATTTCAGATTGCAACCACTAATTACATGCTCAAACTAATTAACAACATGCAGAAAACTCAGGTAAACTCTTACTGCAATGTTACACAAACATTTTTATCAGTTTGGTATTGAACTAATCCATGCTTTTTAAATGATAGCTCTACATTGACATTGCATTTTGCAGACATGATACGTCAGAGTTGTGTATGTCTTTCACTAGAGAGGCTCCGCAATGTCAGCATTTATAAAATGTATTGGATGACAACAAAGATGCTTAGTGAGCTAGACTGAAAATAATAATAAATGATAATCAGAAAAAGCTGTGTACCTAAGTATCATAAAATGACAATAAATCTAAATTGAACATTACGAAGCAAACAATGCCATCCATGCTAACGTAGCTGGCTGCCCCTGACTTGCATCACTATAGACTTGCATTTTATGTATCTTCTCTTGTAGGCTAAAATTAATACTTGGGTTGGTGATGGCGCAATGGATAAGACTGTGCCTTTGGTGTGAGAGACCAGGGTTCAATCCCCCACTGTGACCCATCCACCATTGTGTCCCTGAAGACACTTAACCCCTAGTTGCTCCAGAGGCGTGCGACCTCTGACATATATAGCAATTCACTAGCAAGGACCACACAATCACCAGGTATGATTAAATGATTTATTGATGATCGGAACAGATGATGTACGAGACTTGCGGTTGTCGAAGAGACGTTTGAAGCGTTGTGGGGAAGCTACGATAGGGAAATCCGCCGTAGCACCCAGGCACGACGGACCCCCTGATAACCCTATGGAGAGGAAGAAGATTAGGAAGCAGGACAGAGAAAGGGGTGGGGGGCAGGGATGCAGGATACGAGAGCGAAGGGGAGGAGTTAGGACGTGTGGGTATTTATGGAAATGCAGGCGATGACGTGGTTGATGTGTGGTCCGCTCCTGAAACTCTGCTAATTAGCGCCACTTGTAAGTCGCTTTGGATAAAAGCGTCAGCTAAATGAATAAATGTAATGTAATACAGATGGTAAACAGGATAGTAATATGGATCGCGTTAGCTGGTGAAGTACCGGATAACAAGCAACGGATAACGTTAGATAAGGCACTACAGGAGTGTTTGTGAATGGATCACCAGTATGATGGATGAACCTGCAACTCATGACGCTGAAGCTGATCTTAATTCTCTTTCTATCTAACTCGACAATCGCATGAGTGAGAGACACGTAGAAAAGGTCCGACAGACACTTACTGCACCTCTCGCGAGTCCAGAAAGTCATGGGGGCTTTCTCATTTCCCAAATTTGCGTCTCCTCGCCTCCTCGGGGCGCATCTTAGTTCCTCCCACCCGAGATGCGAGCTTGAGGAGTTGAGGAGGAGGCGCGAGGAGAGAGGAGTTGAGGGAATAGGCATTTAACGGAATGAGATGCCCTTTCCTCGCAGCTGTCATTTTAAAGCGACGTCACTAAAATATGACATCTGTTGCACAGATGCATCATCTGTCCACTGTTTGAGCTGTGATCTCTGTCAGAGCAGCAGACCATCTTTTAGCACTAAAGGCTACAGATCAGATCTTCACATCTCGAGGTTCCAATAAACATTATAGCATTTGTTGAAAACAAACAGCCTAATCAGTCACTAGGCTACACAGTAGGCTTCTACTATTTTTTGGGTTTGCTTTTTGCCTGTAAACAGGAGTTCATTTCATCATCAGTCCCTTTTACAAAATGACACAGTAACATTTATCTCATATAGCCCCAATTAAAACTGTCATCACAGGACTCTTGGAATGGAGTGACATGTGCATACTACATTGGCACTATTATTAAAACATGAAACAGATCAGGTCTGAATGCTCTGCTTGATATCACAGCCTAATAATTTGACCTCAGCAGCTGTGAGCACTGTTTTGTCAAGATTATAGCAGCTGAGTTGCCCCTGTAGCTTTGCAGGCGATTTCTTTCTTGTGTTTTATATTGATGTAGCCTACTATGAGTGTTTTCTTTAACAATTTACTTTGATGATAAGAGGCTGCTATCAGTCAGTTATACATTTCCATCCGTGCAGTAATGACACAGAAAGAATTTTTCAGCTTCTATAATCAATGTTTAGACTGATGGAGCTCAGGATTGATCAGGAGGACGGCTGCTTTCCTCCAAACAGTTCTGCTGTATGAAACTGGACTGTGTGAGACCTTTTGGATGTGTAGAAGAACACAGAGCATGAATTAACATTAGATCCTGACAGATTCTGTCAGCGTGTCGGGAGATAAATAAATATTAATTTATGAGAGGATTCATCCAGCTACTATTTAATGTTAATTTTTAAAAATCCTGCTGCCCATCTACACATCACATTCAACAATATCAACCTCAGTGATATCAAAATGAAATGAGGAATACGGTTAGAACAGTGCTTTACAAGGCGCTACACAAACCGTGAAGGGCTGAAAGTTTAATTGCGTATTTGATTACTTTTAATCGGCTTAAATACAAATTATGATTACACCAGGAACAGTGCAGAGTCCTGCTCCGGCAATGGGATGGTCCAGCTGGATGTCACACCTCTTTTAAACATCACAGCAGCTAAATAAACTTCGTACACCGACGTATTCTCGCTTATAGCTCCTCCAGCTAGCTTCATCGATCCTCGATCCTCGACATGCACTTTAAGAATTGTGATTTCCTTCAAGATGAGTTGAGGAGGCAGAAATTTGGGAAATGAGAAAGGCCCATGCCTTCCCTGAAACACAAGCTCCTTCCCCTCCAGCTCGCCCTGGTGATGAACCCATGCAGTTGGGCCCATGTTTACCCACAGCAGAACTCAACTGGATGAGAGTTGGTGAGTGCATTTACGGTGGGAAATCAGGGCATCTCATTGCCTCCTATCCCATCCAGCCAAAAGATGGGGCTTGCCAATAAGTGTGGGGATACTGGTGAGTGTAGTGTCGCGTAGTGTGTGACCCCGTCACTGAACAGTCACGTAGTAACCTCAATGACTTCAAGACTCCCGTCAGAAGACGGCATGTTGTGTAGTGTGAACAGCACGGCTGACGCTGAAAGTCGTGTAGCCTGCACAAAACTTTAGCTTTAATGGACTCTGGTGCAGATGACTGTTTTTAGACAGCAAGCTTTCTCTTCAAACTGGCATCCTCTTTGAGCTCCTAGACTGCTCCTTCAAAGCTGACGCCCTTGATGGCCCTTGGTGACCCAAGTAACTTAAGCCCCTTTTCCACTGCATAGTGCCAGCTCGACTCGGCTCGACTTTGTCTTGTTTTCCATTGTGGAAATGTTGTACCTGTACCTGCTTCCAGGTACTTTTTTTCGTATCACCTCCATCGAGGTTCCAAGCGAGTTGAGATACTAAAATGTGACGTGAAAACACAGCAGACTGCTGATTGGTCAGAGAAAATCGTCACTATTTACTGCATCATCATTGCGTGCGCCTGACAGAGGCCAGCAACAGAAAGTTTTATATTTTACAGTTTTCGTATGTACTTCTATCACTAAATGCACTTCAGTTTTACATGTTGACACAGTGAGTTTCATCATCCAGAGTGGGCAGGTGAACATGTACCCAGAGAAGATCAGAAAGGTAGCAGAGTGACCTTAACCACCTCAGTTTTGCCAACTTCTGCCTCGGCTCTATTAGGAACTACAGCTGAGTGGCAGCTCCCCTTCCCAGGCTCACTTCTGCCTCTATCCCATTTTGCTGGACCCCAGAAGTTGATCAGGCATTCACCATCTAAAGGAGCTCTTTATAGCAGCCCCTATTCTGGAGCAGCCTGTTAGATCGTGCCAGTATATCCTACAGGTTGAAGTTTCCGACAACCGATTAGGCACAGTCTTCTCCCAGCATGCCAATCCTGACTAGAACCTTCATCCGTGCCCCTTTTTTGCCAGTGGCGCTGAATTATGATGTGGGGTACAGAGCCTATTGCAGAAAAATTGGCTCTAGAAGAGTGGAGAGATTAGTTAGAGGGGTCTGAACAACCCTTTGTGGTATGGACTGACTGCAAGAACCTGGCTTTTTCTCCAGTCACCGAAAAGACTCAACTCCAGACAGGTCCACTGAGGTCTGTTTTTTGTCCAATTCCAGTTCACTCTCACCTATTAGCCCGGTTTAAGAAATGTCAATGTCTTGTCAGTTTAGAGTGGTGGAGTCCACCTCTGAACCTGAAATCATCCTGTCTGCTTCCAGTGTCGTCGCTGTTTTGGGAGATTGAGACACTTGAGAAAGTAGGAACCAACCTGACCCAAGTAACAGTATTCCATGACGTAGTCCAATCACAAGTTCTCCAGTGGGTCACAAGTTCTCCAGTGGGTCTTCACATATGGGATGTGTGGACATCAGGCATTAGTTGCACTTCATCTCCACAAGTGACATTTCTGGTGGTCAACAATGGAAGCAGTTATCCTGGCTTTTGTTTCCACCTGTTTTGTGTGTGCTCAGTCTAAAACTTCCCATCGCCCTCCAGTCGGCTTTCTGCTCCCACTGCCAGTTCCTAGTCAACTCTGGTCCCATATAGGTCTGGATTATAATACAGCCATCCTCACTGTATTCACTTTGTGATTCTCCTTAAGCTCTCCACAGCATGTGAGAGACTGTGACTCTTATAATTCAACATGTTCTCCGGCTACCATCCTAGGATTCCTTTGGACAGAGCCCCAAGTTCATCTGTGAGTGTGTCCTGTGGTGGCTTTCACCCACAGACAAACAGGCAGTCCGAGAGAGCTAATCAGGACCCGAAGGCTGCTCTGCAATGTGTGACTGCAGTCCATTACACCCCCTGGCGTTCACACCTGGCACAGGTAGAGTAAGCCCACAGTTATCTAAACAGTCACTGTTTGAGCCATTGCTGGGTTACCAGCTGCCTCTTTTCCCTGTTTAAGACAGCAAGTTGGCTGTCCCATCGGTCCAGTTTCACCTTCACCTATTCAACAAAGTTTGGAGGGGTCATTATCCTGCTGGAAGACCCATGACCTGCGACCAAGCTTTCTGCTTTCTGACACCTGGCTATATGTTTCACTCCGAAATGCCTTGATAGTCTTCTGATTTCATTTTGACAAATCTAGGCACCCAGTGCCTGATGCAGCAAAGCAACCTCAAAACAATTGGCGGTTATGTTTTACCCATTTCAATTGAAACAGGCTGGGTCTTCCACCATGGGTCTTCCACCAAGGAGGCCATTTCCATACTCTGAACCAGAAGTTCAGCTTTGATCCTATTTGAAGTTTTACCTTGGTTCTTTCTCAACCATTTGAGAATTCCTCCTGATCACTCTGGGTCCAATTGTCCTCTTGTGACCACGTCCCATAGCCTTAAATATCTTAATAATATCAGCAACAGGGGTCACAGGAACATCAAGCTCTTTAGAGATGGGCTTGTAACCTTAATATTGACCATGCCTTATTACCTTTTCCAGTGATTATAAGATTAAAACACCAGTAGTATTAATTAAATCACAATAATCTGCTTAAAGTATCATTATAAATCAGTTATTTCTTCCAACTTCTAAAGGGTACCTACATTTTCAAGCTATTTTCTTATTTTCTATAACTTTATTTGTTCTTCCGCAAACCAAATATAGACAAGTACTGATGATAAAATATCTTTTAATTCAACACTATTCAGGGCAAATGGTGCATTTTAGGAGCACTACAATGCACAATTTTTGCACTCGTTTCTTAACACAATTCTAAAAGGGTTGGGTAGTAAGTCATTACAAGTAAATCAGTAAAATCTAGGTTTCTTTAGGAATGACAACTTTTTACTGTAGTTTTATTCTTACTTTTGTTACGAGTCTGTTATTTACTCTGCATTTTGCTACATTAACCAAAATGAGCTGCCATCCAGGCTGTGTTACGCAGGAGAGCTTTAACCAGTGCTCTTGTGCCAGATATGAGCTGAGAAAATTGAGAAATTTTGTTAATTTTGTTAATCGTGTGTCACTATTCTTCTTATTTTACACCATCACTGGTGCTGTTACCGAAGAATCTTTGCTTAATAATCGCTTCCCTGTAGAATCTTTGGTTGCTGCTATTTTGACGCTTCGACACACCCTTACTTGTTGATATGCTGCCACAGACACTTCCTATCTCCTGCTGCAGCCATGGAGATATACAACAAAACAGTCCTTAATGGCGCATTTTACTTTACGAAACTACCAGACTGCTCGGTTGACAAGTCAAAAGCATATGTATGCACCTTGTGTGAAGTGGAATTAAAATTTCACAGAAGCACTTCGAGCTACCATCAACGAGCTAAGCATGCAGCTAGTACAGCTAATCAGGTTGATGCTTGCGGACTGAGGCAAAGCACTATTTTGGAGAGTGCAAGTCGCCACAGACCTCTGGATGAAACCTATGACTTGGGTCTTCAAGGCTGGTCAGAACATGCCAACCATAGTGAGTACTATTGTCCCCTGCGACGGCAATGTATATATATATATATATATATATACATGTTGCCACATCTTAAGGAGGACTTTTTTCTGAAGACATTGATTGTTTTACCTCAGTCTCGTTGCACATTTTTTGATTTGAAATCATCAAATTAATCTAAAAGTCAGGTTCATAAACTAATTTTCTTTGCATTATTTTGATTTCCATTCAAGATACAGTGGTAAGAATTGTTTGTATTGTTAAAACAGTTAAGAAATGCAAAATAATAGTATTTTAATCATGTCATAACACATGCGATACATCACAATTAACTATTGAAATTTATCAGTTAATTGTGATTACGAGAAATATTTGACAGCCATAGTATTTAGTCTATGCAGAACAAATGTAGGCTACACAGTGTAACAGCCAGTCAGATGTATTAACAGAATCCTCCCGTTGTGCAAAGCATTGCTTTCTTTTGATTAAAAATTATTTCTTTTCTCTAATTTACATTGATTGCTATTTGTTTTATAGTGATGCCCGACTGTGAATTCAACAGAACGTCTCCATTGAGACTGAGCTTGGCTTTTACTCAGTAGACTACCAGTTGTTATTTATTCAGGAACCATAATTTTTGAGAAGCATAATGAGACAGTTAATATGGGTGGATAAAACAATCCTGTTGGGCTTTACAAATGTTGCACAGGTCTGCTTCTATTTACAGCCTTACCCTATTCATCCAACAACGTGCTGCTCCTGTGTTACTGTCACAATTATTCTTTAAACAGTTAGAGTATGCTTTAGGTATAAGCATATTGTATTGCCTGAGCTAGTGGAGAAAGCAAATGCAATGCCCTTCATATCAAAGCAAGTGGTTTGGTTGGCTACATGTCCAGCTAACAACAGAAACAGGCAACAATAGTAGGCTAGGCAGCCAGCAAGTATGATATTTCAAATTATCTTATCAATAACTTCATGTAGATAAAAGTAAAATAATTGTATTAGCCAGAAACAGTTTAACTAGATAATCATCACGCAGCAAAGCAAAGTGCATTACATTGAAATAACCATATTGGCTGTTTCTAACCTAATGCACAGCGGATGATGCAGTTATTATTCCAGGAAGTGATTTTAGAGAAAGTAATTTGTACTTTGAGTTGTTTATTAACCAAGTACCATTATATAGTACTTTTACTTGAGTTTCTAAAGTGGTAGTTTTTGATTTTCCTTGAATCATTTCTTATGGGAGTAACTGTACTGAGAAAAAGATTAGACTAGAGGAAAAGATTTTCAGTATTCTGCCCACCACTGAATTCAGACCATTGACAGCACTCTCCTCCACCATCATTTAAAACACCATATGAAGGAATATCTTTGGGAAGAATGCTGTTATTCAGCCTAGCAGAGTTCACAGACTTGGGGAATTTGAAAAAAAGTTACCTCTCCTCCTCCAGCACGGTCCCTCCTGGATGGTGTAGGAAAGGTCGACAAACTCCAGGTCCACGGCTGAGCGTTTGGGTAGGTGGGAGAAACGCTGCGCTTCAGTGATCTGGTTCTCAATCTTCTTCAGGTGGGTCAACATGGATGCTTCCTGCTGTTGCTGAGGCTGGCCTCCTCCATTACACATGAAGGCCTCCTCCATGGGGATGCTCACAGCCTCAGGTTCCAATGCCTTATTGTCCATACCAGCTCTCTATCTGTGGGAGGAAGGGTAGGGAAGAGCATGTGTGTATTTCAGACCTGTGTGTGTATAATACTAACTAATTAACAACAGCGTGAAAAAACATTGAATTTCCCCTTTTAATAGATGAAATCTATTAATAAAGTACGTCTTCTTCTTCTTCTTCTTCTTCTGCTTCATAGAGAAGGATACAATGTAGTATGAAAGGCAAAATCAGAAAAAGAACGGAGGTCAGTCATGCTTCATTATCTGCTGACATGTCTAATTTTATACCTGCACCTTGCTAGCATATTTGGAGGATTCTTTACTAAAGTCAAGAATATCCCATGAGTTGACGGACAAATGGAGAAGAGAGGGGTGTCCCCTTTGGCCCGGTTTGTTGGAAGAGAAGGGGAATGAGGGGAGCCGAAGTCATTATGATGTGCTCAAGGGTTAACCTTACACCCATAAACAGAAGAAGAAGAAGAAGAGAAGTAAAATAATTTCGTTTGATAACTGACATTTTTTACCCTTTTCAAAGCAAATTTTGTTTCTAACAAAGCCAGTGTACAGATCATGAAAGACAGTTGATTGGCGTGACCATGAAGTGTAACTGCTGCTGAAAAGCAATAAACAAGTACAAGGTGCCAAAGAATATCCACTGGGAGACGTGCCAAAGCAAACACAGCTTGGACCTTCATGTTTGGATTTTTAAAAATATGTCAGTTCAAGCTCAACTTCTCTGCCCACACTACAATATGAGGCTGGTCCTTTTTTCACATAGATATAATATATACACATTCAGAACTTTTGAAGTTCAGTATGTCATTTTGACAAGAGTTCACAACTTTCGTTCACAACGCAATTGCCCCACAACCATAAATCACTACGTGTCTCACTCTCTCTCTCTTTCTCTCTCCACTATGTCGGCAAGGACGCAAGTAGCTTAAATGTAACCCAGAAGAGAGCTGTCAACAGCAGAACTGAGACAACAGCTGCTCTAGAGTGACATCAAAGTTGCATCAATTCCAACCTGATTATCCAGACTCAGGTCACATTTAAAAAGATCTGTATCGGATTTGGACCACATGTGAAAGTGGCCCCAATCCAAACTGGAAAAGAGCAGATTCCATGTGACCTGTTCACACTGTCATAAAAAGATCAGATGTGAGTCACATATGGGCAAAAAAATGGGATTTGGGTCACTTTGGCCTGCAGTCTGAACGTAGCGTGAGCTATGTTTTAGAGCTCACCTGAGCCAGCTCTAACTATAAACTTTATCAACATAGAAAGTCTTAAGCCTGCTCTTAAATGTGGAGATGGAGTCTGCCTCTTAAACCCAAACTGGAACCTGGTTCCACAGGAGAGGAGCTTTATAACTGAACGCTCTGGCTCCCATTCTACTTTTGGAGACTTTAGGAACCACAAGTAACCCTGCATTCTTGGAGCTCAGTGCTCTGGTAGTAAGGTACTGTGAGCTCTTTAAGATAAGATGGTGCCTGACCATTAAGAGCTTTGTAAGTCAGCAGAACGATTTTAAATTCTATTCTGGATTTTACAGGGAGCCAGTGCAGAGAAGCTAAAACAAATGAAGCATCGACCAGAGTGCAGATGGTCAGCTTTAATTTGATATAGTTCACCTCACTGATTATGAAAATTACATCTATGATCAGTGGGCCAGCTTGGAATTAATCATTTTTAGCCATGCTAGCCATGGCTCTAGGGATGGCAGTATCCATTGGTGCACAGCTTATACAAACTGAAATAACATATAGGTATGATATAGCAACTATTGCCTTGTACAGACATTTATGTTTCCCACAGGATACATTGTTATAACTGGTGAGCCACGTGACACTCATCATGCCATTCCCATAAACCTTTGCTAATTAGCAAATGTTTGCATACAAACATGATTAACTATTTTGAAAACTATTACCTGCTTAACATCAGCATGTCAGCATTATTGCCTCTGGCTTGGCTGTAGACTATATAAGCAGATTTATCCAGTGGCAACAACCTATGTAAGCACTAATCATGTAAAGACCATGTTTCAGAGAGCAAGTGTGTCTCAGTCTCACCAGTGCTTCCCTGACAAACACATAAAGCAGCCAATTGGCAGAGACAGAGTGCTGGATGTCTGCAGAGTGCTGATGATGCAGAGACAGTGGTGAGTAACGGCATGTCTCAGTAGGCTGTGTGCCTGTGTGTGTGTGTGTGTGTGTGTGAGAGAGAGGTAGAAAGATTGATAGATAGATAGGTAGATAGAGAGAGAGTACAAATGAGTACAAACTCATTGCCTGGAAAGTACAGACAGCTCAATATCACTTATGATAAAGACGTTTGTAGTCAGGCCTCTGAGAGGTGTAAACAAATCAACATTGTCTCGTATGGATTATAATTCAGTCGGTTTCTGCCTGCATTACATTCACTGGTAAGGGTTTTGGGTATAGGAAGTAGTGTAATGTTCTTATACAGTAGTGAAAAGTCATAGAGAAGACACCAGTGGATGGTTGTGTGTGCAAAATGCTTTAACAGAACAGACCAGTAGTTGCTTCCACCACTTTTCAACATAAAGTAAGCAAACCTTTCCCACCTGTAACTGTCATTGGCTGTTAAAGTCATTGCGTTGGTGATAAGCAGTCCTTCAGAATGCTCTCTATTACATGTACATGCATACTGTAAGTATATAGTGAGTGTAGTGGTGCTCATGGGACGGGGGAGTATGAGGCTGGGATCGGAAAATCACAGTATACTCACTAGAAAAATCTAGACTACACCACTGATAAGAAGACACAAATAATTAATATATATAAATATTTAAGAGGACCATATGTTGACAGTTTTAATTGCCTTTTTGTTGTTGGATTTAGAAATTAAATTGATATAATGTACAACGTCGTTCAGAAAAATTACAAAGTTTGTTTTTTTACTGCTAGATTTAAATTTATGAATTATAATTAATAAAACTATTAGAAAGTATTTCTTTTCTTTTCATTGACTTAAAAAAAAACCTTTCTCACACATCAATTTAAAATCTTTATAAATATGGTCAATAAATCTGCTGAAATCCAAGAATATTTTGGTACAGGAGTTGCCAAGTGGAAAACATGCTGATGTTAAAAACGTTTGATTTGTGCAAACGTATTGCATATACATATTTTGCTAACATGTAATTTGTAATATGGTTAGAATGTTTAGTTTGCTGTCCATGTAGAGTGAACTAGATGTCTGTATGTTGTTTATAGGCTCAGATAATGCTGATCCAACACATCTTTGTAGTAGCACAAGATTCCACATTCCGACTTAAAAGCAAATGAACACACTGAAGTCGGATAAACGACTTCACAACTCGGGGAAATTGGACCATCCGAGCAGCACGTGAATGTATAGCAAGCCATTAGCTGTAATTTGTACTGAAACAAGTGTTACCAAGTTGCTGTGCTATGTCTATGAAGTAGTTTAAGAAATTATAACTTAATATTTGTTTAACATCAGAAAGGCCAAAACACAACTGCCATTGTCATGTCAGATGAATAAAAAAGCCACTTCTCTCTCAGTATCCTCTCGGTTTGTGCACCCTCCAGCTGCTTCTCGTCTGGCTTATTGAGTGCAATGAAAACCAAGTAAAACTAATTTCCCACAGATGCCACACCAAAACCAAGATCACCGGTAAACTGGACAGTAACATGGAGACGTTGATACACCTCTGGGACTGTATAGCTGCCGAGGCACACAGACATCCATGGACAGGATAATAGATAGATCCATCTCCCTTGGGAAGAAAACGCAGTGTCGGATGGGAAATGCACTGAATAAGTCAGTTATGATGCGTAATCGATCAAGCGAATGATGTGGAATTAAGTCAGCAAGGTGTAGACAGTTAGGTGTGGCCTGCAAAAGCATACGTAAACATGATTGTGCCTACTTTATAATTGTTGCTTTGGTCTTGCTGGAGGACATAACCAATGGGAGAGTTCGGAGGAAGTGTCTATGCAGAGACAACACTTATTTATTGGTCCAAGATAATGACTCAGATTACCAAGAGCTATCCTCTTGGATCTCTGTCTGTCACTCAGTTATATAAAATTTCCTTCACTGAGGGTGAGCAGCCCAACATCAAAATGCAATTTGCAGCCATGAGCTTATTTCCAAATGGAATTAAAGTGATCAACTGCACTCACACTGCTATAAGGGCACCATCAGACTATTAATTTGCTTTTGTGAACAGGAAGCATTTTTACTCCATCAACCTGCAAGTAATCTGTGACGCACAAATGTATCTGACAAATGTTGCAGCGGTGGCTTGGTCCCACTCATGATGTGTTCGTCCTGTGCAATAGCAGTATTGGCAACAGACTTTAAGCTGGGGCTGTGCCAGATGGATGGCTTCTTGGTAAGATATAGTGTTAAAGGTCCAGTGTGTAATATTTCTGGGGATTCATTGACAGAAATGCAATATCAGATCATTGCTGCAAAAAAACGTTCTTGCGCTTTTATTTTGCAGGCAACATCACTAAAGAGGAAGTGATTACACGAATAACTGTTGCTGTCATGACTGAAATCTATGTCAGCACCGCTCTCAAAGTAGTCTTTTATTTTTATTTTTAGTCGCTATCAAAGCACCGTAATCTGGCCTCAGACCAGATATTATTGCTGATGGGCAGTTTTGGCCAGGTTCCCTAATAACCCCAATCAATCCCATGTCAATGTTGTAAAATGCCTTTGTATAAATTTCATCTATTAAATCATCTAAATTTAATCTAATGAACTAAATTTGCTGATCCAAATTGTTCAGTTAATTTAAATGAAGCTTTTGTGACAGTAGCCCTGCTAAGGTCAGCTAAAGATGCAGCACAGTCCTCGTTTCTTATCCTGCTTGACGTATCAGCTGCTTTTCAAACAAACACAGGATCCTGCTATCCGCACTCTTGGCAGTGGGCATCTCGGGCATTCCTGCAATGTGTCATGGCAAGAGCAACTGTCTTCCTCATTGTCCTCCTCTTAATGCCTCTCCACAGGGGTGTCCCAAAGTTCGGTGCTAGGACCCTTCTCTTCTCAATCTGCACCACTTTACGGGGGCTGATAATTGGCATGGCTTTTCTTACCACTGCTACGTAGATGATGTGCAACTCTACCTGTCCTTCTTGCTAGATGACCCTTCCATCTTAGCATGGACTCTTGTTCATCCTAGCCCAGCAGTCTATCCACCATACCTGCCCTAGGGAGGAGCTGTTCTGTGTTGCACCATCTATGTTGCAGATGGTGGACAGTGGTTTGGGCAGGAGAACATGGTGTATAAAAGAACCTGTGTGGAGGCTGCGCTCCTCTCCTCCCTTTCCCTATTCCCCAGCCAGATGGGAGTTCTGGGGAACCGCATGGAGTGGTGCACCCTATGATGTAGTTTTTACCGATGTGCTGGGAGATGAAAGATGGAACTTTGGAAAATAGTAAGGGAGAGCCGCCATTTATGTTGAATATTGTTTTTTCCTTTTTTCTTGCCAGGGAGTCAGGATAAATATCTGTTGTTTTCTTTTTTTGTATTCTTTTGTTGTTAGGGATACCTCCTGTGGTACAATTGCTTCGGCCAACTCTTCTTGAAATCTAAGTCCTGTGTGTTTCTGCAATCCATTCCTAACGTTCTGTTTCTGCCTACTCCAGTTACTTCACGTGTGTCGAGACACTGCCTGCCTGCCTGTCGGCCCGCCCAGAACCGTGCTCTAGGACGCCACTGTTAATTCCCCGCAGAATCTGTGATCGGCCTTATGTCCGCTCTTGAATCCACTAAGTGAGAACCTAACATCACGTCTTCCAGCTTGTGCGGTGAAACCGCTACAAGTTCAGAACGTGGCATGTCACTCCATTACTCAACGACCTCCACTGGCTACCCATGGCCTCCTGAATCAAATTCAAATCACTAATGCTTACATACAGATTGAGTACTGGTACCACACCCATCTACATGAAATCCATAATACAATTTTACATTCCTTCTCAGCCACTGCGCTCCTCAAACAAACACTGTCTGTCTCTGCCATCCTTACACACAAAGCAATCCCAGTCCCGGCTGTTCTCTGTGACACCACGATGGTGGAACGAGCTACCACATGCCATCAGAGCAGGGGCGTCCCTCTCTGACTTTAAGACGCTCTTGAAAACTCATTCCTTCTGAGAACACTTAACATTTCCAACCCCCAACCTCTAACTTGCCCTTCCTGTGCTCTTCTTCTTCTATCGCCTTTATAATTCTGTATTGATTGCACTATTCGTTAAATCTGACTTTTCCCCCAAGGTATTTATCCCATTGATACCTTACATGCTAATAGCTCTTACTAGAATTTATTGCTGCTCTTACTAGTATGTATTGTCACTTGTAGATCTCTTACTTTAATGATGCTTGTATGTTGTTCCTCTAATGTATATTGGATAACAGTGTAGGCAAAATTTGAAAGTGTAAGAATTGATGAAAGTGCTGCCATGTTCTGCAATTTTTCCTCTGTGTGATTTTCTGCTAATTCTGCTAACCACCATTATGTCCAGGATGTTCAGTGGATTCAGTGTTTCTATCAACCGCCCGTTTGCTTTACTCCAACACCATCAATGCCTACACTCTGGGGATATTGTCTTATCTCTTATCTTCATATATTCCATATAGTTGGTGTTAAAGATTTATACATGTAGTGAACACCTCTACTGGTGATCGTTCATTTGCCCAGCTTCAATGGAAATGTATATATGTTTCCTGGGAAAAGATAGTTTAGGTATGACCAACGTCAGACAAAATCCATTTCCATTGTCCAGACAGGACTCTAAGCAGCAGAAATATGCAATCTCTCCTGTGATCGCGAGGTGATTAATGATCATCGAAATGGAGATACGCCTAATCTACTTCTGCACAGACCACTGTAAAAACGGTTCCCAAGTCTGAGGTGGTACAGTAATTTGTCCTTTTTGAAATAGAAGTCTCATTTAATCACTCATGGGGTTCTTAATCCCCTTGGGGATTAAAATCAACTTTCTTTTCTACCCTTGATCTGCTTGGAGCTGGAGGGGGTGGAGTTACCAGCTTGGGAAAAAATCTGCAGACTCAGGTACACTACCAAGCACCAAGCCAAAGTTAACGTATGGGAATTGACTGCCCCTTCACTTGCCCTCCAGATCACACTCTCATAGACACATTTCATGACAGCGAGAAGAGAGAAGCCAAATAACAGTCTGTTCGGGGTGTCAAATGGTCCTGATAAAAAGGAGGCAGGGAAACGAAGAGGTACGTTATGTATGCCAACATGTCACGAGTAAACCTGGATGGGCCTGCACTATTGTGAATGAGAGGGACGGTCCAAAGAGGTGAGAGAGGAGAAGCAGAGAACTCAGTGACCTGAGATCCTACTGCTTCAGATTATCCACTGCTCATCAGTGTTACACCTGCATCGAACTCCTGATGTCCAAATACAGCTGGATTAAAGACCCATTAGAATCAAAAAGTGGTCAGTTCCACACAGCCAAATGAAGATATTAAAGCGATGATAAGAAATCATGCCAATTACCTGGTTTAACAAGAATGAACTCAGAATAAAAGTCTACAGATGTGTACCAGCTCAAGCAAACACCCACTATCATTTTGGCTTTCACACGTGCATCTCTGAGCCCTGGTCTAATCTGCCCCAGTTACCTGGCATTCTCATGGTCACCACAAGACAAGTCACTGCTGACTCACTCTTATAAATATTCAGCATATAGTCAAGATATGAGAAATATGTAGATCTTTTCATGTAACTCTCAGCAAGACAGAAAACGCGTGCCTTTTCCAAAATGTCAAACTATTCTGTTAAGACTATGTTTCCTCAGTCCACACTGAGCCACCACTTTTCGCTGCCGTAAATTGAGTGGAGAAATTCTAAAATGCCGGCTTTATGTTTTAGTTTGGACAAGGAAAACAGAGTCTGTGGAATCCAGGGACATACTGTTACGACACAGGTTAAGAGACAGTAATGGGCTGTAACATTTGACCACTGTCACAGCACAGGAATTCGTTTACTAAAAACTCACACTTAAAAATGATGGGCCAATGATTGTGCCTGTGTCACAGACAGTATCTATTGCGTGGAATGTTTCTGGGTCATTCTGGGAAATGTAGGAAACCACAAACTGAAGTACATGAGGGATGTTGAGGTAATTACCAACAATGCATTTAGAGATGATATCCAACAGTTTAACAGGATTTGATACTGGATTTTTCCACCTGCACAGATACTGCTGTTGTGCACTTGATCTGGACATTATGACTTTCTTTGGATTGTAGTGTTTTAGTTTTCTGTATATGTGTAAAATGTATTATTTTGAGACCTGTTTAACCGTGCATTGACTGAGAATAAAGAGATGACTGAAAAAGACATGCTTATATAGAATATTATACTATAGTATACTGTCAAATCCAGGAATCTATTAAATAAGCTAATCTTCTATCAAACACTACTTTAACACCACTTTAAGCTGACTATGTGTCCACTTTTCAATACTAAAATATCTTTTAAAAGTTGCAACTCAGGAATGACTCTTCCACAAGATTTAACTGAATGAGCCTGTCTAAGCCTCTTGTTTTGTGGTCTGCTAAAAAGTGCTCAGAACTGGCTATGTGTGTGTGTGTGTCCTATAAAAGTGGTAGATTGTACATTGGGTTGAAGCCTGAGGTTCTAAGTAGAGACAAAGTTGAGACTGTCTTGATCAGGAGCTTTCCCCCCATTTTTCTCTCTAATACTCCCATCCAGGGCCAATAAAGTATTACATCACTGAAATATTAACTATTCGGCTGATTTCAAATCCACTTGTGATTGTATTTTTCTCTCCATATCAAACTTAGTGAATTCCTATAGTCACAAACATTGTGGCTGAGACACTGTCCACATACTTCTACATCCGTGATAATGTATGTTCTGTGTAAGTTGAAGGTTGTGGTAATGAGTGCCTCTGAACAGACAGAAAGATGACTCAAAGACTGCTGGGAGTCTTGTCTCGTACTATATGCACTGCTAGAATTAGTACTGTTGTGTCAGCTGAATGCTAACATTTAGTTAACACAACAGCATGTAGAAAAGAGGCCGAACAGGTCCACACGGCTTCTGCAGCCTCTCTAACCCACAATTACTATCTGATTGTTCTGCCATTGAACAGCAGCCTGCTAGTAAGGCTGGCTGTTCTTACATAACGGGAGAATACTGAACGTAAGGATATTAGGATCAGACCCAGGGAAGTATGTTAACAGTGCTGAACTCCCATGACTTTGTAAGAATGAGACCTAATTCACTGAAAAGGCTTTGACAGAAAAAAAACCCTGTAAAAGCTCATGTACATTCCTAGTGAAAGCTGCAGCACACAGAGGCTCCACAAACTGTACTTTTTATACTTTATATACTAAACTACCATCACTACTGTATGCCAATTATTATTACAAGGACAATAATAGCTAATGTGTGCGTATGTAATGAGTTTGACTACAAAATCAGAGTAAAATAAAAGGAACTAATTGTGAATAAATGATATTATAAACTAAAGCCCTACTGATATTGGCTCATTGCAAACACATTGGTATCGCCATATAAGTCAGCTAACTTAAAGACAAGAAATTGAAGTACAGAAATACCTATTGTTTTCTTTTACCCTTGGGGGGGCATTACCTGTTAATTGTATGAGTTTGACTATGAATACAGTTAAAAACAGTGAATAAATTGAACTTGCAGGAGGATTTGCATCGTTTTTTATCAGTCAAATGTAACGAATATGCGGGGGCGATCAAAGGACACAAAATACAAATCAACAAATACAATGTTTTAACATCATTTGATGTGTCAGTCAGACAAAAGACTTCCACTGTCTGTCATCTTACGAGGCAACAGCATTTGATGAACAATAGCCTGTCTCTGGGTCAGTCATTTCTTTTTCTGTAGGTAGGCTATAGACAAATTTCGCTGTTCAGTCTTTAGTAATATTGTACGTTATGCATTTCACATAAACAGTAACTAACTGAAGTGTCCTGGTTGAAGATACTTGTTTCTTCTCTCATCCGTCTTCAAGTGCCTTTAACCAAGTCCAGATGCTCTTGATTTGAAACCCCCCTTGGATAACCAAAACCTGGATGACGGCTGAGCTTCACAGATAACGTAAGTGCCCCATTAATTGTTAATTAACTTAAAGTTAATTTAAATTCGACAAGATGTAATAATATTAGATTTTTACTAATGATGCTACTTGGAATGAATAAATTACAACCCACTGTGTGCCTGCAGTTAGCTACTTGTTCCCGCTTTGAAAGCTTGTTAAACGGATTGCGTAAACCCACTGAACACGCAGCCCATGATAAGACTTTGTGTCACATCCACTACAGGTAAAGATGAGTCCTATAAGATAAAAAGTAATACTTCTCAGGAGCGTTTAAAGGAAGAGAAAGGGGGAAAGAAAGCGGAATGAAGAGCTTACGCTGACAAGTGTCGAGGGAAGTGTCGCTGTCGTCGGCGGTGTCTGTCAGGATGTTGTTATCCTCCCCGGCTGCTGCATTCAGGACCAAACAGTCTGTCTGTTCCAGTCTGCCGCATCCACAGCATCGCTGCACGCGGGAGCGGAGCACAGCAGAGCAGAGAGGGCGGGCCTGGCTGGGGGGGCACAGTACTGTACAGACCCCGCTGTCAGCGCCGGGTCACATGGGCGGAGAAGTGAGTCCTCTGCTTCGTGGAAATGTGGATTTCTGTCTTTATAATCTTCACTGTGGTGACAGCTAGGTGTTGGCTCATGTTTATGTAACCCACATTTCTAGAACCTAGACTGTAGCCCGTATTTCACACAACTTCTTACTGAAAAGCGCGCGAGGTTAACTAATAGGCCTGCCTATTAATCTAAATAAACCTATTGTGAAAGTACCCTTTTAAGAATTGGCCAAAAATAGGTGCAGTGAATTATCATTATTACTAGTTAAATATGCATGTAAATACGTTTGTGATATCTAAAAAAGTCATTATTTCAATGACTTTAAAGTTATAATTTAAATGTATTTAAACCGGTGAATATTTTTAAGCCAAATGTGTGATGGCAATTCCTATATTTCTATGAAATTCCTATATTTCTATGAAAAAGAGTAATTAAAAAAAAATCTGAATTCTACTTCCACTTCCTGTTTTTTTTCACATTCACCTTAAATCACATTCACATTAAACACTAATCCCCTGCAGAAGATCATGAGATGTGGCTGAAAGTCTTTGGAAAAAGCTCGGGAGTGGACCTTGAGTCATTTTTTTTCTGGTCAATTTTTATTTATTTATATTTGTTTAAATGTAAAGTTTTTTTTTCATTAAAAGGAATTTAAACATTGTCTGCTGTTCTACAGATCCTCAATTAATACATGTATTAACAACTTTGTTTCATATAAATTGATATTCATTGAAACATAATACTATCTATTGCTGTCTTGGATGGCAGTTTAATGAGAAATGTCAAACTAAAGAGAAACAGTAGAAACCCCCCCTTCCTGTGTATGTCCACATATTTCCATATGTGTTTCATGTTCAGGCTGCTCTCACACATCCTGTGGAAGACACTGTTGAATTCCTCAGAGTCTTAGGGGAGGTGACAAACATGGCAACCAGCTGCAACTTGTCAACAAGGAACACATCTCAACGCATGAAACTGCTGCTGAACGTGAAGCAGACATGTTCAGACTTGAGAAACTACACGGCACCAAACAATGTACAGATACACACTATTCTCTCCTTTGCTCTCCCCCTTCTCTCCCCCTCTTGTCCATCTCAGACTGTCTGTTTTAATTGCCAGGAGGAATTATCCAGTGAACACACCTTGTGTCAAACGGGAAAGATGGGGCACTTAATCACACTTTAACTGGGTAAAAAAAAAGTCTGGTTTTCAAATGGATATTGTCAAAGCATCTAGTTGCTAAGTTAAAAGTTTGTATTCAGTGTGCCAGTTTCCAGTGAAAAGTTATAAAGTGCGCCTTGGGAAGGTGAGGTCTGTTCTCAACACTGTCTTGCAGTTGAGGGGCATCACGGGATGGGGTGGGGATACACATGCCAACATGTGAGGTGTAGTACTAGAGAAAACCATTGTTGAGCAGCTACATTTCTTGAAATATAAAAGAAGTGCAACTTCTTGCACATTTCAGTGGCTTCTTCGTAATAAAAGCCACCCTGTATAGGACCTGTAGTTTCACATTTCTTCTGTTATGGACATGTTTTTAGTTCTAACTTGGCAATGTAAACATCTGTTTCCCATGCCAATAAAAATTATAAAGAAAGTGAACAATAAACAGCAAGGCTGTTAAAAATGAGATAAAAATGTGTTGGATGCATAGATTTCCTGTGAATGCCTTGTGCCAAGGTAACCAGTCTGAATCCATAGTGGGAATGAAGGACTTGTCACAACCAATAACTTGCCACTACCAATAAGAACTAGTATAGAGAGGTAATAAACTGAGAATAAATACAGAGAATGGCTACTGCACAAAAATGCATACCATAAATACGGTCAAAAATGTAAAAAAAACTTAACAGAAACAACTTTATAAACAGCAGTACTAAGGACAGTCACTCTGTACCCATCACACCTCAGAAAGAGAACTATTATCGTCCTCCGGATGGTAAGTCCAGGGCGAGGAGGAGCAACAATGTTTATAATAAAACTGGGGCAAAAGAGGACGGGAAACCAATACAATATTGTTAAAAGTGTAAACCGAAACAAAACTACTCTCTCAAAAGAAGCCCTGAGTGGAAATCAGGCACACCTGCTGCCACTCTCTCATGCAACAGAGGCAGGAGGGGAAGGGGACTACCTGAGAAAGTAGAACGATAGAGGGAACACACCACAACCAAGTAAGTTGTATGTCTAAACAACTTAGACGTATTATTAGTTCATAATGCCAATGTGTGAACGGTGTAATGTAACACCTGGACTGATTTCTATGTAAAGGACTTGAGATGGGACATGCAGGGGCTGTATTACAGGTTCGAGTCCGTGGCCCTTTGGATGCCGTCCTCTTGTTGCCGCATTGCCACTCTTTCAACTGCCCTGTCTCAAATAAAGGCTAAACAAGCCCCCCAAAATATCTAAAAGAAAAGGACTTCTGATGGTGGAAAATCCAAAGGATGTGAGTTTTATGTGCAACAGCAGCTAAGGTTAGCTCAGACATCACAAAGTTAAAGCTAAGATTACTGCGAAGCATGGTGTTTCACACTGAACACAAGACTCCGGTAAGACCAGAGGAGGCGGAGTCTGTGTTTCCATCAATGATATTTGTGCTCGAACACAGTTAAAGTAGATGGAAAATATTTACCAGATGTGGAATTTTATTATTAAGATGTCGGCCTTATTACCTGCCCAGAGAATTCACCGGTGTTTTTCTCATTGCTGTTTACATTCCACCAGATGCAAATTCAAAAAATGCGATGTCATCAGCACTCACATGACAAAACTACCAGATGGTGTTTTCATTGTTGTTTGTGATTTTAATCAAACAGCACTTAGAACTGTTTTGACTAAATTCCACCAGCATGTCCACATCCCCCACAGTTATGTTCACAAAAAAATTCCCAGCAGCCACAAAGGTATCCCCTGTCCCCTTTTGGTCTACCAGACCGCTTTCCCTTGCTTCTCCTGCCCACTTACACCAAGCTGAAATGTGATGTGGTGATCACTAAGACATTAAAATCATTCCACAACCAGAAAGTCTGGATGAGTGGAGAGGTGAGGGCTCTATCCAGAGCCAAAAAAGTTTTTTAATTAGGTGATAGGGAAGCAAACAACACCACCAGAGCAAGACTGAAAGCTGGCATCAAGGAGACGAAGCAGCTTCAACACTGTAGCAGCTGTACTGCTCAACTACAGCAAAGCCAAGGAGCTGATCACTGATTTTAGGAAAAAGGAAATAAACACACACACTCCTGTCTACATCAGAGAAGCTGAGATGGAGCAGGTGAACAGTTTCAGGTTCCTGGGAACCAGTGTCACAGAGAACCTGACCTGATGGTCATGTCACATCTCCACGTTGGTAATACCCTTATTAACTTTTACAGAGGCGCAATAGAAAGCATACTGACTGGAAACATCACTAACTGGCATGAGATGTGCACAGCCCAGGACAGCAGGGCTCCGCTCAGAAGATCGTTGACATCAGTAATATCGGTGAGGTGATTAGGTTATTTCTGTATGTGATTTTGTCATTTTTGTAAATAACGTTTGCTTTGTGAGTAGCATAAAGGGAACTACAAACGTCCCCCTGTTGTAAAATGACAAATAAATTAACCTTGCACCTTGTAAATATGCTGTGATATTGCTGGCTAACATTAAACAAACTGCTAACTAGCTAACGTAGCCGAAGACTGTGAGTGGATAACGTCAGCTAATCCAGACTCCCGGGGCTGATCTGGATGGTTGATTTTCTGGTTTGCCGTGCATAATCAATGTAGCCAGACGACACTTCTCTCTCACTCACTCTCTTAGGTCCAAGTTGGGTTAGTTTAGCTCTTATCCTGGCTTCTCTCCACCATTTGGTCTGGCTGGGTGGTCGGAAGAAGCCATTGATAGTCTCAAGGTCCAGTGCACCTAATCCAATCCCTGCTACTCTTTTTTTCAAAGTTAATGAGTGTATTTCTATCATAGGCCTATGTGGGCTGAGCCCCAGACAGCCCCGGCCCAATTTAACTCCTGTTTAATCAAACTTTTGCTTTCTACTTGCTTAGAGCAAAGCAATTCATGGGCTGGGGCATATTTATTTATTTTCTTATTAAACTTTTATTTAACCAGTTGAGTCTCATGTAAATAAAAATCTCTCTGGATCTGCAATGAAGGCAGTCGTTAACTTTAGAATGAAAGGATCAAGTTTATCACAAGACTTTTTTGTATCCAATTCCTGAAGGAATTGGACTCAATGGACTTTAGATACCAGGGAACGGCGAGCCTCTTCTGTCA
>JALXJV020000009.1:32327502-32372993 GCA_024633595.2 Lepomis macrochirus | reverse complement strand
TAGGAGCAAATTTGAACCTGGGGGGGGCGCTTTTAAAATAAAGCACTTAAAAGCTCATTTCTAATGACTTTTGAAAACAGAATGTACTTATTAGTGTGGCTGAAAGAGGGTCTTTGCAGTGAGAGAAGATGGAGAAAACTCGAAGAGAGAGAAGGTCAGAGAGACGGAGTATAAAATAACTAGAACAAAACTGACTACATACCATAAAAACCCTGGAACAGCTGCTAGTTAATGTAGCTGCCACAGCACAAATGTATTTAGTTATCCTGATGTTACACCTGTAAGCTGCCTGTGATATTTCCTGTGTCTCATTTGGCCCTGACTCTCTGTGCAAAAAATGTTTGTGAACACAGAATTGTCTTAAATGCAAACTCTGATGACATGCTGTTGGTCTGACAAAGTATGTTACTATGTGAGTTTTAGAATACACAGTATGTCTAGTAGCTATCCAAACAACTTACAAGCTCATCCTCCTCAGTTTGTTCTACTCCTGCTCCTTTGACCTCTTCCTCTTAAAATCCTGCAGGATGCTCATCTCTGTGTGACAATTGACTACTTTTCAATTGTTTATGGACACGTAGCAGAGACACATGCACACACAAGTTTTTTAAAATTTGGCCCAGGAGTCTGTCCCTGGTCAGCCCACTCTCCAGACAAAGCAAAGGCTCTCTGGGTCTTTAGAGACCTTTATTCCTGCATTCTTGAGAATTTTGCAAGTAGAGTACATGACTAAATGAGCCTTTAAAATACACTTCAAAACTAGAAACATCTCTCTAACTCTCCTAAAGTAAAGTACTCACTTCAGCTGACCATAAACTGGTGCTTTAACTCTGTTCTGCCCCCATCTCTGCTGTCTGTCTGTCTCATGTCCATCATGTCAGTACTAATACTAGTGCCGCTGACCAGTGGCAGGTAAAGTACTCAAAATCTTTACACAAGAAAAAGTTTAATACTCCCATACATACTCAAGTAAAGGTAGAATATTATTTCATCTGCTGTTCATCAGGTTAGAAAAAGCTGCCACATGGTTATTTCTAGGGAATGCAATTTGCTGGTTGATTATCTTTAGCTATTATACAATTATTTTCCTTTTTAAATCTCTATGAAGGTACTGATAAGATCACTTTAAAATATCAGCTTGCTGCCCAGCTACTATTGTATCTTTAATTATGGACATGTAGCCAACCAAACCACTTGCTTTGCAGCAGCACAGGCCGCCAAAACAATCTGATTATTCCTAAAACATCTAAATAATCTTTACAACACAGATAATTATTGTGGCAGAAAGACGGGAGCAACTTGTTGTTGAAGCAGGTAAACCTGCGTCATGCGTAAAACGCAACAGGACTGTTTTATCCACCATACTCTCTCTCTCTCTCTGCATCTCAAAAATGATTGTTTCCTGAATAAATAACAGCTGGTAGCTGCTGAGTGAAAGCCAAGGTTAGTTTCACCGGTGACATTCTGCATCGATATTGACTGCCAGCTATATACTGCTGCTAGCCTCGAAAATCCGCCAGCATTTTAACATTAACTAAGCTCTCCTTATTAGCTCGGCTCCCTGCATGCTGGCTAATAACTTTTTAAGCTGGGTCTCCGACACTGACAGCGCTGTGTGAGAGCGAGAGAGATACGGTGAGCAAGAGAGAGAGAGGGACAGGTGAGAGGAAGTGCTGAGCTCCGGCACTCTGCAATCAGATATGATTTAAATAGGCTTAGTAAAAAAAAAAAATCAATCTGTGGCGGTCAGCCTTGATATTTTGGCCGCCACAAATAAATGACCGTATGGGAAACACTGGATCATCTGACTTAGATGTTAGGCTACAGTGCGAAGTCTACCTTTGCTCTGCAGAGACTAAAGACGCTTTTAATGCGCCGTTAATGGAAAGTGAAAGTTTTTAATTGTTAAAGAGTGACGCAGGCAGCTTTCCAACATGGCCAGCAAAGCAATGTGTGCGCTCACTGATTTTCAGTTATATTATTAGAACAATAAAGCCTTAAACTAAAAAAGCATTTGCCTGATTTTCTAAATGTTTGCATCTGCCCAGCTCTGTGACTGTGATGAGCCCCGACACAGGAGCTCTTCTGCGTAACTGCGCACAGACTGGATCATTTCGGTTAATGAAGCAAAATTAAAAGTAGATTACTGGCCTGAAGAAAATACTGGAGTAAAGAGTATAAAGGTACAGTTTTTAAAAGGTGTGGATGTGAAAAGGTTCCAATTAGCTACTTTTTAAATTTTATTTATTTATTTTGCAAATTTGCGTTATTTGTAACAAGTTCCTACCCACCCTGCAGCAGAAGTCCTCAATCCTGTCTTCAGGTAGGCTGTAAGTAACAGCAGCACAAAATAAATGTAATATTGAGGCACTTTTCTGCACCCGCCTCAAGCAACTCTTTTGTTTCTCCCTTTTCAGCACCACCCTTGCCTTCTGTCACATGTTTTCTATCAGCCTACACGATTTCTGTTGTGTTTCACCCATTTATTTAGTCTATTTCTGATGCGGAGTGTGTGATTGATTGATTAACTTGAGCCAACTCCGAAATCGATGGGAAAAAAGTGAGGGGGACAAAACATAGATTTTGAAATGTGTGTTGTGTGGGGGGGGACATGTCCCCCATGTATAATGGCTCCTACGCGTATGATATTAATTATCAGCTGTATGTCAGTATTAACTAAACTACTAGTCAAGGGTTGAGAACATCAGGTACAAGCTTAGACTAAACTGGTGTACAGCTCTGTCCTATCTTCTCTTTTCTTCTCTAATTCTTTTTCAGTTTTGAGGAGTCTGACAACTAACTGGTTGTTCAAGAAATGAGGGACCATGGAGCTGAGGTTAATCAAGTAAATTAGGGATGCAAACTAGTGCTTTTAAGCTAATTAGGAGATGTTTCTTTTGGATTTTAATGTGCAAATTAAATGCTTAGTAATAATCCAGGGATCCTGTATAAAAAAAATGATGCATTGATAATCATTTTCTAATCGGATTATAATCGCAGCCCTCTGAATCGTAATCAAATCGTGAGGTGCCCAGAGATTCCCACCCCTAGTACACTTGTCTAAACAAATCCTCCATAGACTGACTGCAAGTTGTATGAATGCAGCTGCAAAGCTTTTGTCTAAAACCAACAGAAGATCGCACATGTTGTGTTGTGTAGGACTCAATAACGACACCGTGTAGCTTCGTTCGTGTTGCCTTTACTCAACTGCCGCAAACCTTACATTTTTCACCTTTTGCCGTAAATCGGTGCTGTAAGCCTTGAAGGCACAGTAACCTGTCACTAGCAGTGCATAACATAACAAAGTCCAACAGGACACAATACTGAACGTTTTCAGACATAATATTTTCCCCCCGGCCCCCTGAAAACTAAAACATAACATCTAGCCCACATTCCCCAGTGTCCCTATCACCCTGTCACATAGTCCCCATGCCAGACAGGCGGGACCCTCATCCTCTGAGGGCGTGCTGGCCGAGAAGCTGCGTCGGGCGGTGCTGGTGAATTACCCCCCACCCGGTTAACTCTTGGCCTGGGTTGCCAACCTAGAGCCACTGCTGGGGACAGAGGTGATGCAGGTGCTGAGGGGGCTGCGACTCTGTGCAGGCGGTTTGAGTGCCAACGAGTCCCATTCTCAAGTCTGTAAGACTCGCAGGGGCTCTGACCAGTATGACTGTAGCTTATTTTGGCGGTCCTGACCCAAACCCCTGGAGAAAGTGAGGGGTCTGCACTCTGTGCTTGGCATCAAACCTCTCTTTCATCCGAGCCTGCGAACCCTTCACCTGAGCTCTGGCTTTCTGGACCCCTGGGCTCCGACGTGCAGAAGCTGGTTCAGCTCTCAAGCAGTCCAGTGGTTGCTTTAGTTCACGCCCAATCATGAGCAACGCTGGTGACACTCCTGTGGTGGAATGCTTGGACGCCCGGATGGTCAGGAGAGTTTGGTTGAGTGCGTCGCTGAAGGTTTTCCCTTCCTCCAGACAGGCTCGGATTCCATTTTTGAGAGTTTTATTCAGTCTTTCCACCCCCCCATTACTCTCTGGATGATACACTGCCGTTCTGATGTGCTTGATGTTCCGTATCGTGAGAAACTCTGTGAACTCCACAGAAACGAATTGGGGCCCATTATCCGTTATGATGACACTGGGAAGGCCCCAGCGCCCAAATAAGTTGTCCAGGCGGTCGATGATGAAGTGTGCAGTGATGGAGCTCAGCTGAAAAACCTTAGGCCACTTTGAATGAAGATCGTGCACAACCAGCAGGTAGTGAATCAAGCACCTACATTTTTGTCTTATGTCTCCAATAATGACGTCAAAATGTAGTATAACACTTGTTTATTGTTATTAAATACTACTAAAACTACAACCTATCACAAATAGATCATTTTAAACATCTTTAAACATGAGTATACAGGAATCGACAGTGTCCAGAGGTGTCCTGACTGATTATGAAGACAGTTCAGACTTGCATGTAGCATCATATTGCTGCTGTGGAGATGATTAAATATATCACAATCACCTCTCTGACATGATTACCACATTTCAAAAAACAACCATATTACTTTTTGAATTATATTTAGCTGTATCTAGCAACACAGTTGCGGCAGGGACACCTGACTGAACCCCATGTTGACAGGGATCATCAGGTCTCCTGGTTCTGCTTCTAAGGCATCTCCTCAGTAGTAGGCAACTGTCGGAGGAGGAGGAGGAGGAGGAGAGCACACTGGATGTCTGTTTGTTGTACACCTTGCTTTACCTGATACTACAAAAAAGGAGGATCAACTTAGTGAAAAGTTTGTAATACCTGACATTATTCTCTAGCAGTTAGCATTTCCACATAAAATGCAATCAAAACAATAAATCAGCACCATCTATCTGTATTCCTCATACTGTTTAATATTTTTGACTCATCACTTATAAATGTATTGCGTAAAATGCAGAGGAGTACTCATAATGCAACATACTGAACTGTGTCATCAGCTTTTCTCCTGGCTGGACTGTGGACTTGGTGGTTATGATCCAGGCCAACCAGAGTTGTCCTTTCAGTGTATACTGGTGAGAAGCACAGGGCTATGAAAGACTCCAAATCTGCAGGTGACCTGAGGGCACAGTAGAAATAAAACATACAGGACTTTTTTTTTTACTTCTGGTAAAATAAGTGATGACATCAACAAGTAACAGCAGCAATTACAAAAGGTTTTCACACAATAGTTTTAGCGATTAACAATGTCAAACTAACGTTATATTATATTATAGGTAGCTTATTAACAAGAAACACAGATACCTTTAGCCATCATTGTTTATGTACACTAACGACTGACATGTGTCTCATAACTACAAACACACAGCTACATCATCATATTTGTAAAAGTAGCATTCAGTCAAACATCAACTGCAGACACAAGATAATCACACAGACCGATTAAATACAAGCTGTAAAGATAACGCGAGGTTAGGTGTAAACATAGTAACATTAGGCCCTACAATAATAAACCTATATGGTGAATAACTAAACCGGAGCAGTCTACACTTACATTGTCTTACCAAATGTTAGCGTCGGAAAACAGCTCACGCTGCTGTTTTCCAGCTCACCTACAGCTGGATATAATTCATCGTCTCTACTCTGGCCCCTACACCAGCCTGCACTCGTAGCAACAGTTAGCTGTATGCTAAGTAGGTAGCTACCGTTAGCTGTATGCTTAGTTGGTAGCTACCGTTAGCTCTATTCGTAGGTAGCTATGTTTGCTAGCGATGAAAGTAACAAATTACCATCAAAATGATAAAAGCCAGATTACCTGTCCAGCAGAAATAAAGCTGTGTCAGCCACTCGGAGTTCCTCAGTTGTCACTATCGTTGAAAAGCCACGCAGATATTATCTCCGGTTGGACGCTTCGCTCGTCAGGTCTGAGCGAGCTGACCGGGTGTGCGCATCGGGGCAGCTCATGTAGCAGCGAGCGAGAGTGACAGTCGGCCAGTCATTGCATTCGGTCTGAATGGAACGAGTGGCTGTGTTTAATGCAGCCCTGACAGGACTACAGACAGCCGATTTTTATACTCTCTTTTTCAGTGCACCTAACTTTTTAATATGCATTGGTGTATATAGACAGTTTCAACAAATATGACAAAAAGTGTTTTAGAAGCAACTTGCCTACCCTACCTTTAACATTATTGGACAAATTCAGACAGTAAGACTGTGTGTTAGTGGACTTGCAGACTGAAGAAGCTTGATATAAAGGACGTTTTATGGTGAGTAACATTTTTTTAGTTTTTATTTTTATGTGTAGACTTTCTATATTCACTGTACACACACATATACGAAGTACAGTGCTACTACATGAAATTGCTTTTGTCTGTGACATACCTGGCAAAGGACGCATGAGGTTGTTGCATCACCAATCACGTGTGGGAGTGGTACTCCTGTTCCGGGAAGAATGGTTGGTGGGTGCAGGTTCAGTTTGTGTTCAAGGAGCATAGAACCAAATCGGCTCTCCCTGAAGATACCCCCCTGACTTTAACCCCCGACATCCACCATGGTAAAGCGATCTCTAGCATCGCAGGTAGCCATCAGAACAATGGAGTGTGCGCCCTTGTAGTTGAAGTAGTCGCTCCCGGGGTGCAGTGGTGCCTTTATGTTGACATGCTTTCCGTCTACGCTGCCAACACAGTTTGGAAAGTCCATAGTCGCCAAAAATCAGCTGCAATAGCTTCCCATTGGGCGACTGAAGGGCAGGGAAGCAACTCCCTGTAGTGCTTCCCACAACACTTTACAGACCTCCGACATTATGGAAGACCCTGTGCTTGACGACAGTTTGTAGCTAGCTGCTACGGCCTGCTGGCTTCCACCTGAACCTAAAATCCCAAGGGTGACTGCCAGTCTGTGTCTGATGTCCACGGGCATACTGGCCCTCATTTATCAAAAGTGCGTACACCAAATTTCCAGCGTACACCTGGCGTGCGCCCAAAACCACGGTGACTTTGACATTTATCAATATGGACGTTGGCGTGCGGCACGCTCAAATCCTACGCCAGCTCGGAGGTGGTGTACATGTACGCAAGTTTTGAGTTAGAGCCGAAATGCTCAGAAATCATTTCCTAACAGCACAAAAACGCACTGACAAACTAAAATACATGATATATTATGACCCACTGTAAAATACAAAACAACATAGTAGGCGAATTATAAACTTCAGTGTTTCTTTTTGTGCAACATGGACTTCAATGTTTAATTTGTGTGACTTTACCAAAGCATTTGATTTGTAGGCATATGTATTTCTTCAGTTGCGAGCCTGTGCGCTTTATCTGACGTTTCATGGTTAGGCCCGGCAGGTGCGCCCGGACTGGGTTCAGTAATGAAAGGCTTTCAATGACCAAAAAATAATTCAGACTGACAAAATAATAAAAATTACATTCTTCTTCTTTTAAATAATAATGAGCGTCATAATAAAAATCATAATATTCATATTATTCATAATCATAATATTACAAATTGTCATGCAATTATTAATGTGAATGAATGGTAGGCTACTCCACAATGCTAATTGTTTCAAACCACGTGCTGTAAAATAATGCATTGTGATAGGTCATTTGCTCGTCCAAACAGCTGGATTTCCACCGTACACTAATTCTCAATTATGGCTGACCTGGCGCTTTTAGAAGACGCATATGCGCCCTTGAGAAGGGAAAGAGTGTTTCACGATAGGCGAGATCTTCTGAATGAATCAGATGAATGGCTGATGAGCAGATTCCGTTTTCCAAGGCATCTTCTCCTGGAGCTGTGCAATAACCTGCAGCCCTACCTCCAACGTGAGACCCAGCGGTCAAGGGCCTTACCTGTTCCAGTCCAGGTTCTCTCCACACTGGGGTTCTTGGCCACTGGAACTTTTCAACGGGAGATTGCTGACAGGTCTGGCATATCCCAACCCACCATGAGCCGCATGCTGCCATCCGTGCTGGCTGCCATCAGGACTCTCATCCCACACTACATCCAATTCCCATACGACAATGCTCAGCAAACAATGATTAAAAGGGGTTTTTATGAGATTGCTGGGATTCCAAATGTTATAGGTGCAATTGACTGTACCCACGTGCGTCTGAAACCACCATCGGTTAATGATTATGCATACATCAACCGCAAAAATTATCATTCGGTCAATGTACAAATTATTTGTGATGCCAGACTCTGCCTATTAAATGTTGTGGCACGATGGCCTGGTGGCACCCACGATGCATTCATTTTTGAGCACAGCAGCGTGCGCAGACGGCTGCAGGAGGGCGCATTGAGGGGTCATGGCTATCTTTTAGGTGAGTAGCCTACTAAAAGCAAATTTATTTTGTAAGATATATTTGTTTCCCAACTTCTCTTTTCCCCCCTTTAGGTGATAGGGGTTATCCTCTTTTGGACGTATTGATCACCCCTGTGCCATACCCCGTGACGCATCAGGAGTGCAACTTCAACCACGCGCACGTACGAACACGAGCCACTGTGGAGCGCTGCGTGGGGCTCTTAAAAGGCAGATGGCTCTGCCTGGCACACGCGGGGGGCACGTTGCTCTATTCGCCAGAGAAGGTGTGCAACATCATTTTGGCATGTGCAGTCTTGCACAACATGGCTGAGATAAACCGTGTGCCATTTGATGCGCTGGCCCCAGACCCAGAAGTGCCAGTGGAGCAGTGGGCAGCACCACCGGCTTTAGGAGCTGTACAGCTCAGACGGGAACTTGTTCGGCGGTTTTAAGGGTCAGTTAAAACAGACTTCGTTTTCATTTTTTATTTATTCTTTAGGTTTTCATTTATTTGCTTTAATGTCGTATTTATTGACACTAATGAATGGTTAATTTCGACCAGTAGTCTACAAATTTCTGTCTGTCTTTGCAGGACCTCATCCGTCAGGACCCTTGGCCGTGGCGCACGGGAGGCTGGTGGACAGGCCTCTGCTTCCCCCGCTTGTACCTGCTCAGGCGCTGGGTGGGGCGCAAGGATAGGCTTAGGCTCCTGGATGGGCTGAGGGGGAGATGCCTCGAGGGAGCTGGGGCCTGCAGTGCCATCATCTGCATGACAATAGAGCAAAATTTAAATAAATCGAGTTAACTGTGGACTTGTGGGTTTTTTCTATTCTATCAAGTTTAAGTTTACTTACCATAAATGTCATCGGTATCTCCCCCACCGGTGATACCTTCTAAAGACGCCGTTCCGATGAGGGCTGCCACCCGCTCCTCGGTTGGCGTCAACTGGAGGCTTGGATCCGGTGGGCCTCCCCCAGTCTGACTCTGGCTCCTCTTCAGTGCCGAGACGCGCTTCTTTGTGGCGATTTTTATATCTGACCACTTTTTCTTCACCTACAATGAAGAAAACTGATGCTTAACTTGATCTATATTAAACAATAAAGAAAACTCATGCTTAACTTGATCACTATTGGTCTACATTAAGCAATAAAACATTCTTACCTCTGCTAGAGTGCGCTTCTCAACCCCCACACTATTAACAGAACTCGTAATTTGGGTCCATATTTTGTTTTTGTGGACGCCTTTTATCCCACTCTTTAAACTTCCAAATAAAACAATTTTGTTTCTTTCCACTTCCCTGGTGATGGTCTCGATCTCCACGTCGGAGAAGTTTCTCTTCTTTGCCGTCTTCCGTGTGTCCATGGCGTAAAACGAGGGTGTGGGGGAAGCGGAGACTTGAATATATAGGGGCGTGTTATTCTAATGACGATCGTTTCCAGCCGCGGCATTTATCAACACCAGGTAATGCGTACACCTGGATTTCAAAGGTACGCACAGCTTCATAAATCAGGCTGAGAGCAGTGTAAGCATAATCTCCCGCACAAAAAATAGCCCGTTTCTACGCAAGAATGATAAATGAGGGTCACTGGCAACCTTCCAACCTGGTTAGGATTAGGAAGATCGGTTGGGGTTAGGCAACCTTCCAACCTAGTTAGGATCCAGGAGACTGGTTGGGGTTAGGCAACCTTCCAACCTGGTTAGGATTAGGAAGATCGGTTGGGGTTAGGCAACCTTCCAACCTGGTTAGGATTAGGCAGACCGGTTGGGGTTAGGCAACCCGACAACCCGGTTAGGATTAGGCAGACTGGTTGGGGTTAGGCAACCTGACAACCTGGTTGGGATTAGGCAGACTGGTTGGGTTTAGGCAAAGGAGAGAATGGTTGAGGTTAGGCAACCTTCCAACCCTTGCAGGGCCAGGAGACTGGTTGGGTTTAGGCCAGCTGGATAGGTAACCCAAAATATAAATAAAAATAAAGATAGATTAATCAGACACACCCCGAGACCTGATCAATCTCGGCGGGGCCTCCCTTGGGTGAGGGTGTCTAGTGATAAGTGGCCGAAACACCCGATGATCCTGAGGCTCACTACTGATGATGTGTCATAACCTTAAAACCATTCAAAATCAAGTACCTTTAGACCTAAATTAAATACTTACCTTAATACTTACCTACAATTTAAATACTACTTACCCACTGACTCGGACTGTCCTCTCTGCACACTCTCCGACTCCTCCGGTTCCCACCTCCGTGCCGGGAGGGCCCCGAGATACATGCGCCGGCCCGTGCCTTGCCTTTGGCCTCCTACTCCAAACCGTGTTAGTCGGCGGACAGCACGGGGGAGGTCATCGAGATAGAATTTCCCCCTCATTTCCCCACTGGCCCTCATTTATCATTCTTGCGTAGAAACGGATGTATTTTTGTGCGTGAGATTATGCTTACACTGTTCTCAGCGCCTGATTTATGAAGCTGTGCGTACCTTTGAAATCCAGGTGTACGCACCACCTGGTGTAGATAAATCGCGGCGGCTGAAAGCGTGCGTAATTTGAATGAAACGCCCCAATTATTCAAGCTTCAGGAGGCTGCACCCAGGACTTTACGGCAGGGACTGGACGGAATACGGCAAGAAATCCATGGTTTGGAACAGGAAGTCCACAAGTTAAAACTTAAGAAACAAAATATTATGTTGTTTTGACAGATTTAAATAAAGATTAAATGTTTAGTTTCACTAATAGAGCCTCTCCCGGCATAAATGTTCAAAAAATATTGTGCATTTTAATATTACAAGGTTTTTCATTTGGAAACAATTTAATACTTCTTTATTCGATGATTTAAACTGGACACATTTTTTGACAAAATGTTCAACGCTCTTAAAACTGGACACGAGCGGTCAGATGAGCCATAAACAGTTCAGGTCCAGCCCGAGAGCCAGTGCTGGAATCAGGGGACCGCCGCAGCTGTCAACCTCGCTGGAGAGGACCATTGCGCTGTTAGCCCCTGAGGAGGGTGCGCTCATCCCGGAGGAGCAGGCCAAGAGCCTCTTGCTGAGCGTTTACTTTGATGAACGGAGGACATACGGACAGATACGGGTCGGTGTACCTCCAGTGTGCAAAACAAGCATTCATAATGTTTTGTGGCTTTGGGAAACAGTGCTCTGCGCTGTCCTGGGAATATTACGCGCGGACACGGGTCTGGACGCGCACGGACTGGATCTGACCATCCGCGTAACTTTTCTTTTATGTTCAGAGTGAAACATTGTCCAAACACAATTATGAGCTGCACCATGTCTGTACCACCTGTTTGTGGAGCGCGTTCCGTGCAAACTAGATGTTTTTGTCGGTTCCTAGAATTATACATTGGCTACTTGTGGTGCTCCAAGAGAGAGATTTAGCACTAAAACGCCCATCAAAGTCAAGTCCCAAATAAGGTCCAAATGAAAGAATGTTGCTCTGATAAAAAGTTGCTACATCTCCTCCTTACGCACTGACCCAGGACTCACACATGAACAGAGATCAGCATGCCAGAGTCTGGGGACGCGGGGCCTTTAGCGGGGCTGTCGGTGCTCGCTGTGCGGTCATAATATAAAGTTTGTCTTATAATAAATGCAGGGCTTTGTGCGCGACATGTCTGTGCCAGCCTCACCTAAAGGGCGTGGGGCTGTGTCCATTTCGGCAGCCAGTCTCAGTGCTTCAAGCCATCCGCTTATGCTCTTCGTTGTTTTAACATTTTTTGCTTGTAGCCTTTTCATTTGAAGGTACACATTTTATTAAAAGCAAATCCAAATAAAAGGCACCAAAAGCTACGATAAAATAGTCCAAATACAAATCAAAGCCTGTTTTGACTGTACAATAGGCTGTATAAAGTCCGTGTTGCTCGAATATAAACACCCAAATGAATGTTTTAAACGTTTCTGGTACAGTGGGTCATAATATATCATGTATTTTAGATTATCAGTGCGTTTTGTGCTGTTAGGAAATGATTTCTGCGATTTTCGGCTCTAACTCAAAACTTGCGTACATGTACACCACCTCCTGAGCTGGCGTAGGATTTGAGCGTGCCGTACGCCAACGTCCATATTGATAAATCTCAAAGTCACCGTGGTTTTGGGTGTACGCCAGGTGTACGCTGGAAATTTGGTGTATGCACTTTTGATAAATGAGGGCCACTGTGTGTAGACTGATGTACGATCAATGGCTGTACACGACAAACCAAATCGTCAACTGTGATCTTGGATGCCAATTAAACTTGAAAAGAATGCTGTTTTTTTAAAGTTTCTTTTTAAAAATTTAATGCCCAAGTCTGGTTACCAATGATATTTCTGAAGCTGCCTCAACACAATCTGTACTAAATGTAACCCTGCCCGCTGCTTATAGTGCACAGTACAAATAGGTTACAGTTAAGAATAAGAGAAGCATTCACAAGCTCAATCAGAAGACATTTGAAGTTTTACATTTGCATAGTAGCAGTGGTGCATGTATCATATAGGCCTACATACTTCTTATTTAATGCTTGGCCAAATGTTTATAACACAACATCACTCAAGACTAACAAGTATACTGAGTACGAGTCCAACAGAGTATAAGTAATTATTCATGTAACCTGGCCCAGCGTCCTGTAGGTGGGTGCTGTCTGTGGTGCTCAGTATCTATGTACAGAACCGCAGTAACAACAATAAGGTTAATAAGGTTCACTCGCAGCTAAATCAGGCAAGCAAAGCAAAGAAAACAATGTAAACACACCAAAAATTGCACACATAGCTGCAGTTCAGAGAGAGAAGGAAGTGACATTTCACTCGCCCTATTTGAAACGGAAAGCCATTCTCCTGTCTTTTATGGGGACAAAGTGGTCAATAACCAAGTTATAGAAGCTTCCACTGGCTTTTAGTTCCTCCACAGCAACAGAGTCAATTGAAGTTTGGTGCTATCAGCTAGCCACTCTGTACGGATATAGTTTAACACCGAAAACCGCTTTTTCCTCCCCTCGTGCAGCTCCAGTTTTGGATCAGATTTAATCTTAAATTGCTGCTGTAGTGGTAGTTTAGTAAAACTATTTGTAACTAAAACTCCTAATCTCCACCCTCCATAACTGCACCTGCTAAAGTTGCTAACAGTTCCCGTTATTTCATGAATGGCGTTGATTGGCATGCTGTGATTCGATTGGCATGCAGCCAGACAGCGACTGGCTTCCCTTGGCATCATCCGACTAATCACAGTTAGGCAGTGGCTTGACAGTCGCCTCATCTATTAGGTTAATCATTTAATTTTTTTTTTTCACAAAGGAATGCCAACTGTGCCTGACCTGGTGAAATATAGTGTTTCACCTGTTATGACCCTGGGGTCATATTTCTTTTGTGTGTTTATCTCTCTGTGCACTGTCAGCTGTTCTCCTCCCTTAGAGTGTGTGTGTGTGAGTGTATGCAGGTACTGGAGAACAGGTGGACACACTGGATTGGTCCGGTAGAGCTGATTGGAGCCTCCTGATTGGGCACCTCGATGACAGCTGCCATCTTAAGACCCACTGACAGGAACTTCTCTCTCTCTCTCTGCCATTCCCAACCTGAGCCTGTGTACTGTGTGTTATGTTTGTTAGTTGTGAGCAGAAAACTGCTGTGATTAGAGGAGTCTTCGTAAGTGAATGTGTTTAGCTTAGTTTTGAAATTGTGATTGCCGTTGACAACTTTGTTTAGTTGGCTTTAGCCATTTTTGTTGTAAAATACAGATTTCTTTGTTGTATAGCAGTGTGTAAGAGTGAGAAGCCCTTTTTGTTTGCACCCTTTTTCTCCTGTTTTTATATTAGAAGCCTAGTTTAGAGCTTTGTCTTTTCTTTACTTTCTGATTTTGGTTTAGGAAAGTTTTAGTTTTCTTAGATTGTTTTGGTTATTGTTTTGGGCACTGCTCATCTCTGAAGCCAATAAAACTGCAAAATTGTATTTCCTGTGTTCTGGCCTTGTTTGGGGATGCGAAGAGTTGGAAGCCACACCTTTATGTTACATCAAATACACCCCTAGACCTTGGGACGTAACACAGGCTATAAATCAACACAGGTTATGAAACTGATGATCTATATTCAACACTGACTGCTAACCCAGACACATGATTCTTGACTCACGGAGCTCAGCCTCACGCCCCAAGCCATCGTTCAACCTACTGGCTAAACGGTAGGCCGTCTGGTCCACTGTCCGGGCTGGCTGGATGACAGCGATCTGCTTACTGGATTGCAGCTCCTGGTCTGTTCCGCAGTGTGGTTGCAACAGCAAGAAGAGAGAGTTGTGAAAAAATACAATCGTTCTTAACCTCCAGGCCCTGAGTGGTAATCAGGCACACCTGCTGCCACTCTTTCGCGCAACAGAGGCAGAAAGGGAAGGGGACTACCTGAGAAAGTGGAGCGATTGAAAGAACACACCCCAAACCAAGTTAGTTGTAAGTTATTTATATGTATTATCAGTTCGTATTGCCAATGTGTGAACGGTGTACTGTAACAGACCTTCCCTGACTTTCTCAAGTGCCTATAACATCCTGTGGACTGATTTCTATGAAAAGGACTTGTGACGGTGGGGCGGCGGTTAGCTCATGGCTAGAACACGCAAGGGCGCAAGGCACTGCCACTCTTTCAACTGCCCTGTCTCAAATAAAGGCACAATAAGCTCCTCAAAATATCCAAAAGAAAAGGACTTCTGATGGGGGAAAATCCAAAGGATGTGAGTTTTATGTGCAACTGCCTTCTGTTGCCCACCGTGTGCAACAGTAGCTAAGGTTAGCTTAGAAATGTCCACTTACATTAAGACTAAGACATTAAAATCATTCCACACCCAGAAAGTCTGGATGAGTGGAGAGGTAAGGGCTCTATCCAGAGCCAAAAAAGCAGTTTTTTAATTAGGTGATAGGGAAGCAGCACCACCAGAGCAAGACTGAAAGCTGGCATCAAGGAGACGAAGCAGCTTCAACACCAACACGTATGTGGCCGGCAATCCAAACCCTCACAGGCTGTACTGCTCAACTACAGCAAAGCCAAGGAGCTGATCATTGATTTTAGGAAAAAGGAAATAAACACACACACTCCTGTCTACATCAGAGAAGCTGAGATGGAGCAGGTGAACATTTTCAGGTTCCTGGGAACCAGTGTCACAGAGAACCTGACCTGATGGTCATGTCACATCTCCACGTTGGTAATACCCTTATTAACTTTTACAGAGGCGCAATAGAAAGCATACTGACTGGAAACATCACTAACTGGCATGAGATGTGCACAGCCCAGGACAGCAGTGCTCCGCTCAGAAGATCGTTGACATCAGTAATATCGGTGAGGTGATTAGGTTATTTCTGTATGTGATTTTGTCATTTTTGTAAATAACGTTTGCTTTGTGAGTAGCATAAAGGGAACTACAAACGTCCCCCTGTTGTAAAATGACAAATAAATTAACCTTGCACCTTGTAAATATGCTGTGATATTGCTGGCTAACATTAAACAAACTGCTAACTAGCTAACGTAGCCGAAGACTGTGAGTGGATAACGTCAGCTAATCCAGACTCCCGGGGCTGATCTGGATGGTTGATTTTCTGGTTTGCCGTGCATAATCAATGTAGCCAGACGACACTTCTCTCTCACTCACTCTCTTTGGTCCTAGTTGGGTTAGTTTAGCTCTTATCCTGGCTTCTCTCCACCACTTAGTCTGGCTGGGTGGTCGGAAGAAGCCATTGATAGTCTCAAGGTCCTGTGCACCTAATCCAATCCCTGCTACTCTTTTTTTCAAAGTTAATGAGTGTATTTCTATCATAGGCCTATGTGGGCTGAGCCCCAGACAGCCCCGGCCCAATTTAACTCCTGTTTAATCAAACTTTTGCTTTCTACTTGCTTAGAGCAAAGCAATTCATGGGCTGGGGCATATTTATTTATTTTCTTATTAAACTTTTATTTAACCAGTTGAGTCTCATGTAAATAAAAATCTCTCTGGATCTGCAATGAAGGCAGTCGTTAACTTTAGAATGAAAGGATCAAGTTTATCACAAGACTTTTTTGTATCCAATTCCTGAAGGAATTGGACTCAATGGACTTTAGATACTGATGGAGTAGAAAAAATAAAATAATGGTCAGGAGCCAAACATGGGTCAGAGGGGCCAAATAAAGATCATGATGAAATAAAGTGTTCCTTAAAGCAGGCTAACATGGTTTGTTTATCAGTCACAGTGCCTCAATCATTCAACAACTACTGTTTCTAAAGAAGGCTTTAATGAATTTCCTGGCTCTGCCTAGGCAGCATCCCCGTCCTTAAGTAGTAGTTAGTAGTACTTAGTAGTAGTAGTAGTGTAGTAGTTAGTAGTACACTGTTAGACATTTCTGTAATTTCTACAGTTATTTACCACAAAGCCCACAGTAAAATACTTTAACATGTTTTCTCAGTTAGTAACTGTAATTCCCACTGCATCATGGGAATTGTAGCTGACGTCATCTACTGTCTACAGAGCACAGGGCCTAACTTTTTTTAAATTCATGTAAAACTGTTACCACTGGCGCAAATTGTTTCTTAACCTGAATTTTGACTTGGAGTGATTTGAACTGTTCGCTGACGATTCAGACTGAGAACGAACCGAAAACGACATGTTCCGCTTCCCGTGTCACGAGGAGGCCAGACTTCAAGAGAAGCACAGCGGCAGCTCAGCTCTGCTATTAGCTCCGAGACCGGGACACCGGCGCTCCGGTTTCCAATAGACTGTATGGTTTCTCCTTGGTTTAATCAAGAGATTCAGCGTCAACCAAACGACGGAGGTGATGTCCACGAAGAGGATTTCTTCACGTTGAATGACAAACAGCAAACAACAAAGGTAACACAACTTTTAAAATCAAGTTAATCTGTAACTTACGTGTCACCGTTGCTTGTGCTCTGGGGTTTAACGTTAGCTAATATTTTCTCATCAATATAGGGTTTGCAAAAACGCAAGTTTAACAAATGACTGAGGTTATTTTACCATTTTATCATTAATCAAAATATTAACCTTACTAAGAGTAAAGTGTAGAGTAACGTTAAAGTTTTAAAACAAAGCCGTGCTAGCAACGTTTTCTGTTAAATTTAGAGCTAACGTTAGATAGGGTTAATGCACATAACGTTAAATGAGTCAGTAGGTAAATGTTAAACCAAACGTATTTTGTAAATTATTAAACCGTAATGTTAACGTTAGCTGGATGGTCACCTTTCTAACTTTGGTGTTAGTATGTGGCAGTGGTTTCTTTAGTGCACGTGTCAAACTCAAGTCCCGCGGGCCCCATCCGGCCCGCCACGTCATTTTATTCGTTCAACGGGATCAACGCTAGTGCATCCCACTGCATCGCTGATTTGAATTGTTAGGATACTATATTGAATTGCATCAGTCAGATTATCTTTCTGTTTTTACAGGGGAGCCTGTCATCACTGAATCAGCTGGTGCCATCAACAGTGGAGTAGGATTTGATGTCAGACCAGCCCAAAGATTTTTGTTATGAAGCTGTTTGTGCCTTGAGGTTCACAGTGTATCATGGACATTTCATGTTGATAGTCCAGAAAGTCCAGTCCATTTACTGTTCATTTTATTTCATTCAGCCTCAAACTCCAAACTATGGCCTCATGGCCCCCCTGCATTTTACATGTGGGCAGTGTGGACCATCGCTTGGTGAGTGGGTGTGTACATTTACTGTAACCTTAGTCTCAAATGGTAATTCCACCCAGAACTTTGCTGCTACCCTATTAAAATCTACTTTAGCAAAATATTGATTATAGAATGACTTTATGTAATATAATACATAATAAACTGTGAAGTAATTGCATCTTAATATTGGTTTTCCCTATTGTTTTTATTGACGAAAGATTTTTTGTGAGGATAAATCCAGAGGAAGGAACTAAATGTACTTCCAAAACTGGGGTGTCTCGCAAGACAGGCGTCACGGTGAAGAGGAAGGTAACCATGATCAACAACAGAGTGTCGTCCCTCCTTCGCCAGATCACTGAGTTCGAGTGGAAGAACTCCGATTAGGTGAGACACCTGTGATTAGTGCATTATATGCTCAGTTGTTAGTTCAATGAACGCTTCCCAAGAACAAAGTCAATCTCAAAATAACATAATTAAACTGACAGGCACGTGCAGTATTTTTTTTTTGCCAGTTTATTTATAATATATTCACCCCTGTGCCTTGCTCACAGACAGCCTTTTGGTTATAACTGTAGAACTGCAACACACAAAGGTTGTCTAACAGCATTGCAAAGTGGTAAATTATTATAAAAATTGCATATATTAATTTAAACTGATGTTTTGTTACTGCCCTCTGTTACACTGCAGCTCTGTCTTTTATGTACCACATACAGCTCCATACCTACACATACCTCAGCTATCCCTTTAAAATGAAACACAGGGTTGTGAAAGTGTGTCCACACATTTACTAATCAAACATTTCCTGTTTGATTAGTAAATTTCCACTGGTGGGTTCTGCATGGATATCGCCTATGTTTGACTGTGTTGTGTTACTTAGCCTGTACGGAAACATGTGGGATCAACGCTAGTGCATCCCACTGCATCGCTGATTTGAATTGTTAGGATATATATTGAATTGCATCAGTCAGATTATCTTTCTGTTTTTACAGGGGAGCCTGTCATCACTGAATCAGCTGGTGCCATCAACAGTGGAGTAGGATTTGATGTCAGAACAGCCCAAAGACTTTTGTTATGAAGCTGTTTGTGCCTTGAGGTTGACAGTGTATCATGGACATTTCATGTTGATAGTCCAGAAAGTCCAGTCCATTTACTGTTAAATGCTATACAAAAAATACTGTATTGTATTTTCTGAAGTTACTATTTTATATCTGATGTGATTTGTTCTTCATACATTTTAATGTACAACACTTAACTCCAGCACTGTTTCCTATGTTATTTTTCTAAAAATGTAACAAATCTGTGTTGCTAAATGTATGTTATGTTGCTAAATGTTGCAAAGTATGTTACATTTTGTTCTAGTATGACAGTCTACAATATAATTTGGCATACAAATGTGTATGTGTATGAATTACTGCAATTAATGTTTGACAGTAAATTAACATGTTATGTTGTTTTAAATGCATTTTCATTAAGTGCTATTGGTTACATATACTGTAACTATTTAAAATATCAATGTTTTAAAAAATGTTTCTGTAATTTTACATCTGTGTTTTCTTTCGCATTTGCAATGTTTTAAACAATAAACAGTTTGATGTTTTGTAATTGAGTCTGTATGGATTGACTAGCAGTATGTATAATTGTATGTAAGATGGCAATGGAGAAACCTGTAATCCTAATAATGTATTAATTTGAAATTATTTAATTTAAGAAACACTTTTTGAATTTTTTTTAAATAATTATTTATTATTAATTTTATTCAAATTAATAATAAATAGGATTACAGGTTTTTACAATGCTGCTTATGTAATTGTATATAGCAGTAACTAACTGTAATATACAATTACAGTAACACTCTCTGAGTGCATGTTACTAACTCGACTTCTTCCCTCTCCCGTGGTCGTGTGCTTCCTCCTCCTGTTGCTCCCTGCGGGTGTTGCTGGCTCTGGAGCTGTGGAGTCTGGATCTGTGGTTGGGAGTCTCCTGCTGCCCCCGTGTTTCTGCTCGACGCCCTCTGCTACAGTTGCAACTGCTGTTACTAGTCCTGTTGCTATTATTACTGTTATTATTATCATTAACATTGCTATAAATATCTATACCATTTTACATTCAGTCTATAGCAACATTACCTGTACTGTCTGTACCTCTATGCGTATACTGTGTAGGCTGCCTCCCTCTGCTCTCTCTCTTGCTCTCTCTCTCTCTCTCCCTCTCACCCCTCACCCCCAACCGATCGAGGCAGATGGCCGCCCACCCTGAGCCATGGTTCTGCTCGAGGTTTCTGCCTCTTAAAAGGAAGATTTTCCTTGCCTGTGTCGCCTAGTGCTTGCTCTTGGTGGGAATTGTTGGGCTTCTGTAAATAACTTCAGAGTACGGTCTAGACCTGCTCTTTATGAAAAGCGCTGTGAGAGAACTGTTGTTGTGATTTGGCGCTATATAAATAAAATTGAATTGAATTAAGTAGGCAGGAAATCTCAGGAGGTAGCTTTCAAAAGCTTCAGCTCTTGACTCTAAATTTGCGTATGATCCAAGAAGGCTATTATAAAACATTTCCAGGGGTTTATTTATAAGATTTTTTTTGTTCCAATCAAAGTGAAACTGGTCAAGTAAAAAGGCTTAGCTGTGTGGAGTGGGTCTGGTGCTTAATGGCGTTGCCTGATGGGATGATTTGCAAGCGGTAAGCTAGTCCAAGCTAGAACATTACTTAGTTATTCTAAATATGATTGTAATTTATTTTCTATAATTCAGGCAAGCCTTGAACCATTCCTTAGTTATGCTGTTTTAGGCCCAGCCTGCCGGAGGATTTCCCGTGAAGCTCCTCTCTCCTCTTCTCCTTCTCCATCTGTGTGCAATCTTACCCCATTGACGCATGCTACTAACTAACTTCCCTCTCCCGTAACTTTGTGCTTTCTCCTCGCTCTTCTCTCTCCTGCTATCGTTTTCTGCAGGTGTTTCTTAGCTCGGAGTTGTGGGGTCTGGATCTGTGGTTGTGGCCTCACTGCTGCCCCCATGTTCCTGCTCTTAGGCTCATTTTATGTCTGTACCACTACCACCTTTATTGTTTTGTATTTCTGTGTGAATAATGTGTTGGGCTGCTACTCTCTAACTCTCGCCTCCTTCCACGCTGTGTCCACGCTGGACAGGTCGCCAGTCCATCGCAGAGCCACACATGGACAAACAACCACTCACACTCACATCTAAGGACAATTTTAGAGACACCAATTAACCTAGCCTGTCTTTGGATTGTGGGAGGAAAGAGCATGCAAACTCCACACAGAAAGGCTGGGGCTACCGGGATTTGAACCCACAACCTTCTTGCTGTGAGGCAACAGTGTAAACCACTGCAACTCTTTGGGATTACAGTGCAAATAAATGTGTGCAATGCAGTCTGGTGGGATTGTACTTTCAATGAAAGTAAGCATGATGAAAACTATTGTTTTATTTTGCAGTAAATTATTGACTTTACTTGTGTTCCAAGACAACTTTAGTCTATAGTTCTAGTTCCTAAAGCCTAGAATGTGACCATTTTGGGGGTACAGAGTCTTACCAAAATCTGCCACCTATAGTGGTGTGTTCTTGCTGCACTCCACACCAAACATCTCTCTCAGTGTCATGTTCAACAGCCATTGAAAACAACACCCAACCTTTTTAGCAGTAAGTGGGTGTTTTACTTTTTTGATGTTGAAAAGACTGAACGAATGACTCATATTCATCATAGAGAGGGTGTGATACATCACTGAGGATTGCTCGCCCTTTCCTCATCACACAGGACTCACAAAGCAGTTTCATACTGTGTTGTTGTTGACCTGCAATCTTACCAGATCGTATAAACAATTAACTAAGTTTGTTCCTGTTAACTCCAGACAGAGAAAAATACCGTGCAATAAAGCAAAATGTTAGAATTCTCAACAAATGAACATTAAAAAACTACTATATGTCTGTCCACTCTAAACTGTTCTAGGTTAGGCATGAAGTATCATAGTTATAATCCTGTCTTGTAAATGACACCTGTGTTAAAGTCCCATGACCGTTTTACATCAGTCCCTATATATTTATTATTCATTAACAACTTCAGTTCAGTTACAAAAATATTTCATTAATTTTCTTTATACTTAGCTGAAGATGACTGGCCTGAAAAAGTCAACAAACTAATTTACACATCCACAATACTTTGTTTCATCTGTACTGATGACTGTCATCAGCACATTCAATCAGCTAGCCCAAAATCACATTACATTTACTCATTTGGCAGAGACTTCTAACATACTAGCATCAACAAAGCATCAATACAGCACAAGGTCTACAACTGAGAGTTATTAAAAAAGTGCGTTCAGTACAATAGAACTGTAAGGGGATAGAAGAAGAAGAGCACAGGAAGTGCATGTTAGAGGTTACAGGTGTGACAGGGGACAATGGCTTTGGAAGAGATGAGTTTTCATGAGTTTCTTGGAGTCAGAGAGGGACGCCCCTGCTCTGATGGCGTGTGGTAGCTGGTTCCACCATCGTGGTGTCACACATGTGAACAGCCGGGACTGAGAGCTTTTTGTGAAGGGATGGCAGAGCCAGGCGGAATCTAGGAACGTAAGCTTGTATTATGGAGTTTAGGTAGATGGGTGCAGACCCAGTAGTCACTCTGTATGCAAGCATTAGTGACTTGAATTTGATTTGGCATGCCACAGGTAGCCACTGGAGGTCGCTGAGTAATGGGGTGACAAACTTGTTTGTATAAAGAGTAAATAAAACTGGAGAGACCGTTGTTGGTAATAACAGATGAGGAACCTGCAGTATAGTCACCTGAAGCTGTAACAGCCTTCCCACTAAACAACTTGTCTGTTATTTGTCCCTTTAACTAACAAGTTCAAGGGGAATGACACCTGGCTGTCACACACATACACACTCACATTCTCTGACAAACACTGAATCAGACTATAAACAATCTCATCCTTGCTTCGCTGAGCAGATGCTATTATTTCTGCTGCTATTGGTTGCACAGAGCCTCCAGAGTAGAACAACACCACCAAATATAATTGTACTACTTGATCATGGTAGAATTATTTTGATGAAAGCAGTCCTGGCAAAAATGCTTTTATTTCATTTCACAGCGTTGAAGAGGTCCTGTTAGTGGTGCTTTTTGCAATTTTGGCACTTACTTTAAGCCCTTCAGTGTGCAGAGCATTAGTATTATTAGAGTAGGCCTGCATACATTATGACATTGTAATGCTACATTTTTACTTTTTCAGTTAATAGTTTGGGATGTCGGTTTAAAGAGTCTGTCATTATATTGTATTGTTCAGTTACCATATGCGACAACTTCAGTTTTTACAATAACCTGACATGATTTAGAAAGTATATTTATTAATGAACAAGTGTATTGGCTTGTAATGGCATTTGATGTGATTATGCTGCAGCATTATGACTCTGTAAACCGGTTGGATTTTCAGCTGTGAAAGGGTCATTTCTGTGCAGGTGTGTTTAAAAGAGAGGCCACTAGAGGGCTGCAGAGTGCATTTCTGGCAGAGTTGCATCACTGGCTTACTCTTATTGTTGTTGACTATAAACTTCCACTGAACTCTGACATAAACACAAATATCCTGTAGACATGGCCTGTCCTGGATCTCTCCATCATCTGACCATTCACAATATTTGCATGCTTGTCATCTCCCTGACCATATAACCATCTATTTATGTTCTTGCTAGTCTTTTTTCCCCCAAGCAACATTCTTGAACTCCTCTATGTACTGGTCTAACTTAGGCATGATGGAAGGTGTAGTCCATTCAGCTGCTCATCATGTCTCCTGTGTCCCTCTTCTATCTCCAATTGTATTTCCTGGCTCTGCCATGAGAGTTGTTCTCGGTTAAGGGAAATAAGCAAGAGTTCCTCACTTTATAACTAATTTCTACCTCATAGTCAAATATCCAAGTTAATTCTAATTTGGCTATTTCTAAATATGATATCCTCCATATGCAGAACATGTAGTTCAAATCTGAACTGAGTTCTGGCCTTTGACACTATAATCTGTGTGTGAAATCAGTGAAAGCTGGTTAAAGTTGATAAAGCAGTGAAAGTTATCTTATCACCTGAACATTCTTCAGCACATAATATTTATATGAATCACACCAGCTCTGACGGTGTGTTCTGTGAGAGCAGGTCAGGGGGAACGGCCTTTTGTTTTGTTTATGTATTAGGTCAAACACATATTTGCTAACCTGATGCCCACTTAAAACTGACATATAATGACGTTTTTGGCTCATGAAGGAATATTAACTACCATTAAATATTACAGTACAGCTGTAATGTAACAATGGTAAGCTGATAAGAAAAGAGCCTGTTCATATTTCATGTGCACAAAGACCCAGATTAAAAGATGTGGCATGCTATCAAACATTTTTAGTGTGTTTATTAACTGAAAAAAAGGCTTCAAAGTTGACTCTATGAAATATACTTCAATGACCCTGATCATTGACCACATGGTTATGAAAAGGCAGGCAGGTCCTAACACCCTGCTACTGTTGGTTCTCAGATGTATGTGCTTTTAAAAAAATCCTAACAGTGCTCATAACAACTAAAAGTTATATTTGTTCATTATTATATCAGTAAAATCTAAAACAAAAAGTAGCCCAGGATTAGTAATTTATACTGCTGTAATGACACTAGATAAACCTCAGTGTCCATTTATCAGATTAGTAAAAGAACATTGTGGTTTATGGTCTGACGCCAACTATATTATTATGTAGAATAGTATTGTGGTTCACAGGAGTGCAGTGATACACATTGCATGATAACTGTCCTAGCAATAAAATGTCTTTTAGACTTCTAAGGTTAAAAAGAAGCATCCTGCAGGTCCACAGAGACCCCTGCTGGCTAAGCACCTCACTAACAAGACAAGATCATTTGTGATGAACTACACTGGACACAATTACAAACGCAGTTCTTTTGTTTTTGCCCCCATTCATCCTGAGTTTAAATCAAAGATCTAAGACTTTCTCTATGTACACAAAAGGCCTATTTCTCTCAAATATTGTTCACAAAATCTGTGTTAGTGAGCACTTCTCCTTTGCCGAGATAATCCGTCCACCTTACAGGTGTGGCACATCAAGATGCTGATCAGACAGCACGGGTATTGCACAGGTTTGCCTTAGGCTGGCCACAATAAAAGGCCACTCGAAAATGGATTGGCCCAAATATAGTTACTGAATCTGTGGATCCAATATTAAATGGATCATGTTCCTACAATTTGAACGTGCTGTATTCTCCATAATGCATCACTTTCAAGCCCTTTTCACAGGCAGAGAAATAATATTAGAAGATACTATGATGCTAACATACACTTAGCTAATGCACTTTATATTTAAATTATTTAAAAGGGTTCCAAAGTAAAGGATAAAATGTGTTGTCACTGCCTTCCAAAACAAACCATATAAACCCTCCTTATCAGTTTCTTATCAGTTTAAGCACAGAAAAGACTTGCTTAAGGTTAGGGAACAACTTTTGTTATAGTTAAAAGAAACAGCATTGTCTGTTGGTAGGAAACAGACTTGCTGAACCATCTGTCCACCCTGATCTCCACCTTACAGGGTCTTTACAGCTTTACAGACATTTTATGCTACTTCTGCCTTTGTCCTGAGCCGCTAGATGTAAGTTTTAGACACATTTAAGAAGATTTTGAGGACAGTCTTAATATGTATATTGCTCTAATAAATGTATATATCTAATAAATGTATCTTTCTGTATATAGTTATGTATGTTCTGTTTTGTATTTGTGTTATAGGGCCCCCTTTGAAAATGAGATGCTGCATCCCAAGGCATTATCTTTCAATAAATTGCAGTTTTTCTCAATTGTTTACACACAAATTCTGGTACTTGAGACACAATGACCACTGCATGTAACTCATGCACCAACCCCCTGAACCAGTTCTGCTAAATTACAAGCACAATTCCTTGACACTCAAATTGCAGTTCTAAAAGACACTTTTTTTCAAAACGTTACACACAATTCATGCATTTGGCACAATTTGCATGAATAAAATCTCTCTCTCTTTTCACAAGGATCACACTGACATTCAAATATGCACACTGACTCATCACATAGGCAAACACCTGTCACACAGTTTTACAATTAGCAATCAGAGCTTCAGCATAAAAGGGCAACAGGTGAGCTCTTCTGTTTTGGAGCAGAGAGTAGAGAGAACGAGGGCGAGGGCCAACGTACCGTAATCTCAGATGAGATCTGAGCCACCCTGGTTGACCATGCGGTCATCAACCATGGTCTAACAATGAGGGAGGCTGGGCAAAGAGTACAGCTAAATCTGAGCAGGTACACTGTAGCATTCATCATTCGGACTTTCCGAAATGAGAATAGGTAAGAAATCTACTCTCACTAGAAAACTGCAGTACTGCATATCAATACAGTACTCAATGAGTACAATAGTACAGTATTGCCTGTGGACTGTTCTGTAGGACTTCAAAATTAAAGTATGTTTAAAGAATTTTGAAAAATGTATTTCTACTTTGTACTTTGTACTTTGTACAGTATTTACAGTATTTTACTATTCATTTGGCAGAACTGAAAGATTAACCAACACAAGGTGGTCGGGAACGTCTTCTGTCTCTTGAACAGGAAACTGCAGTCATGAACATGGTCCTAGAAAATAACGCCATAACATTACGGCAAATACAAAGTAGAATTCAGTTTTTTTTGAATGCTTACAGTAAGCACGGTTTTGAAAACAGCTCATTTTGTCAAAACACTACACACAATTCTCACAACTATTTACACAAGTAGCAGAACACCTCAGATACTTTGCAAAATGAAACACTTCATTCAAAAATATACAATAATTTATTAAAACCTGATTTTGTTCAATAAGGTTAAGGATAGGAGAGTATCGTGGGAGGTATTGGAGTATATACTGTTGATGCTGATGAAACCAGTTCTGGACCAGAGCAGATCGGTGGAAAGACACATTGTCCCGCATGATAATGTATCTCATCTGCTCTGCATCCATTTGGTTTTCAGCTGTGATGATGTTGTGTAGTCTGTCTAAGAATGTGAGCCGTGTTGTAAGGACCCAATGTGGCATGGCAGTGGAGGACTCCATTCTGGGAAATGGCAGCACACGGTGATGTTACCTATCCCGCTGGCCCGGCACATTGAGGATAGCTCTATGTCCAATGATGTTTCTCCTCCTTCTTCTTACTTTAGTCAGGTCAAACCCAGCTTCATCTACGAAGATCAGGTTGGGGTGAACTCTGAATGTCAAGCCATGGTTTACAACATGGTCAATCAATGTTGCTCTAATATCATTTGATAAATTTGGTCTTCTTTGTCCATGTCCTCTAGGTCTCCCTCTTCCTCTCCCTACCACTGTTCCTCCAAGTGCCCAACCCCTCATCCTCTTACTGGAACATTACCTTCCACTTTTGTTGATAACAGGTAAACTCACCTGTTGCCTTCTTATAGTGCTTGAGCATGATTGGTGAGTTTAGAGTTGTGCACCTAATTGTCTGCACACCTGATGGCAAGGTTTGATCAATTGGTTCCCAGGTGTGGCATTTTAGACAGCATTGTCTTGACAGCGCAAAGACGAGACATTGTGTTGGATTTTTGCGTCTAATGTAGCCTGTGTGTGTTTAGTATTCTGCAAATCACTGTCTAGTGTTTTGCAAAAGGTGTGAGGCTGAGAATGTGCTTACAGTTTTGCAGATCTGGGCTGTAGTTTTGCTCCCTGAGTGTAGTTTCACTGACTATGTGTTATATAACATTTTAGTGTGTAAGCAATTGTAATAAAAAACTTTAATAGAAAATAATGAGCTATTTTAAAATATTGATAAGGGTAAGCTTATCAACACTGGACCTTGACTAGCGCAGAAATATTCTGAGGTTAAAGCAGGTCTTCAGAGTGCCCTTTGAATGCAATTCAGAAAGAGTCAAAGAATTGCGTCATAACAACGTGCAAGTGAGTCCTATACAATTGATGCATGCTCTCAACACTGTATAAATTATACATATTTCAGTATTGCAATATTAATGCTTGAGCTTCACAATAGTGACCACTCCATGTCTGTTTCTGATATTGTCATGTGTGTTTCAGAGGTTGGAATCAGCCTCACAAAGACGAAAGAGGGGGAAGGAATATTATTGGCCAGCGTGCCATTGTTGAAGTCCCTGGCCAGCGTGGAGGGAACATTACAATGTGTACAGCGATTACCCAGCACCAGTACCATGCTACCCTTGGCCCCTACAGCACTGCCCATCTGATCACACTCATTCCACCACATCAGATAGACGGCCCAGAGCAGCTCAGGTACATTGTCATTTGGGGAAAACGTAAGTTTCCACCGAGCTGCTCTGTTTCGTAACTGGTTCCCCCCACCCACGCTTTATAGTTGTTTATCAACCTCCATATTCTCCATTCAATCCTGTTGAAGATTTTTTTCTGCCTGGAGATGGAAAGTGTATGACCGAAATCCACAAACGCGTATATCCCTTCTCCAAGCTATTGAAGACACATGTCGAGATATAGCAGTTGATGCCTTTCATGGCTGGATTTGCCTTGCTGGGCGATATTTCCCCTGCTGCTTGGCCAGGGAAAACATTGCTTGTGATGTCGATGAGGTTCTGTGGCCAGACCGAAACAGAAGAGAGGATGCAGCATGGTTTTTAATGTATTTGTGTGTTTTAAGTATTAACACTGAACACTGAACAGAAAAAAAGGCCTAAGTCATTGTGATGAATAGAGAAGTTATTTAGCTATTAAGCAGTGCAAACATTACTTCATATCATAACCTCAAGGTGACATTTGAAGGGCTCTATGAAAAAACATTATCAGTGTTTTCAAACTGAGATCAGCAAAGCTCACTTTGCTTCAGTATGTAAACATTGGCGACTGCAATAAAACACAGTGACTGTGGACGCACGGTCGGCTAAGTCTTCCGTCCACCAGCCATGATGATGATGCCTGCGCTGTTCTCTGCAGCACTTCTGCTGTTGCTTCCTGGAACTCTGACTGACAGTAAGCTTCAGAATAATTTTAAAACTTTATTTCGAATGATCGTCATTATTGCTAAATATCAAAACCTTTCTACTCTGATGTTTTTGTCATCTATCATCCAGAAAATCAACTCTTTCCAATTGATGTGGTGGTGGAGAACAGCTTACTAGACACCAGTCCTGTGACCTTCAGCACTCGTATGGTTTACAGGGGGATCCTACTGGGTGCATTACAGAGACTCATGGACTCCAATGCAAACTTTAAGTAAGATCACAGAACCAATCCACAAATTTAAACTATTTTTTACACTATCTTAAATTACAAGTTGGTGCACTTACTCGTTGGTACTTTGCAATAGTGATTCATATACATTTCATAAAATAATTTTCAGTCTATGCTTTTATAAATGTGGAGTCCCTCTTTCTGTTTGTGCTCAGAGCAAATCCTCTAACTCACAGAAAGTGCTCTGTATAAGTGCTCTGACTTGTGTTTCAAATACTTTCACATGTTGCCTGTATTTCAAATTAGGAGCACACTGTTGTTTAAGATAACTTCGGCTTTCAACAGGCATTCAACCAACTCCAGTGTAACCCATCCGTCCGTGTAATGACAACTTTGACATGTTGGAAATTTGGTGAATCTCCCTCTGAAGCCTGGGGTGCTCTGCCCTGGGCTGCTAAGTGTCGAACAGGTGTCTTTAAAAAAAACAGTTGTGGCGAGAGTGACCGGAGTCCCGGTGAGGCTCGCTGTGTATTTGACACTCTGGGATGAGAAGGTGTTATGGCTAACTAGTTAAAAAATATAACAAAGAACCAGATGATTGTGTATTGAAATTTTGAAGTTTAAAGTTTGTGTCGACCTGCTGGAATTGTACAGTTTTTTTCATTAATAACGACTGAGATAAGACGCATGGTTGCAATCTTTTTTTTCCTCCCACCACTTCCACTAACCTTGAATCCCATGCTGTTCTTTTTTTTACTTGATGGACATCAATTGTTCTTCTGTTTTGTCCTGCAGGTTCACCTACACAGAGGATCCAAACTATGGCCCATACCTGGAGAGTGTGAACGGTGTGGCTGGAAATGATAAAGACCATACTTACTGGGAGCTGCTGGTCAAAACTCCAGATGGTAAAATCATAAGACCTAATGTTGGTAAGTCCACTGTGAAGATATCTGTCAATCCAGTCTTTCTTGTAATTTTACTGTAAATCAGATTCTAACACACTGTATGGATCTTTGTTTGCAGGTATTGGATGTTACATTCCTGGTGAAAAAGAGCAAATCATTCTGAAATTTACAAAGTGGGAAAGTATAACCAGTCACCCCACATCCACATGAGATGAGAGCCAGGTTTGGAATGAACTGTATGAGAATGTATTTCATACATCAATAATCAAACAAAATGCATCTGTTTAATGCTGAGGGATAAGAACGTATGAATAAAAGATCTCTTAACGTGTTGATTTCATTGGTTTGCAAAATTCAATGTAACAAATAAACAGTTTCAACACTACTGGCAAGAAAACATTTGACATTACGGTGTTTTAAATGTACGTCTAATGCAGCAGTTTCCAAACTTTGTAGGCACGCACCTACATCTTGACTGGGTTGCCCCAAACTGCGCTTAGCATGCATCTGTGTTTTCTGTCTTTTCACTGATCACGATGTAACGTTTACATTTAGGCTACTACTTTAAAAAAGTAACAGTGGCAGATGTGATGGCTAAACTTTGCAATCAATCCACAGTTCATCATGCGTGCCGCATCATGTGGAGGGAGGTAGGTGGTATTTTCATCACAAAAGAAATAACGTTTCAAAACATCCGCTGTTTTCTCACAAATCACACCCTGTTATAGCCTCATAAACATAGACTAAAAGAGGATCTATATGAGGATTTGTTAGTACAGCACGGGTGGCTCAGTCTGACAGAGAGGGGGGGAGAGAGAGGAAGAGGGAAAGATGTGTGTGAGTAGCCATTTCCTGTGAACTAACTGTTAATAACATTTTTATTTTTTTAATTAAACTTACAAAGTTAAGTTTTCAATTCAACTTTTTTATTTCATGAAAAATTCCACAAAAATAATTGCTGTAGTTATTACACTACTGCACCACCATTACATTTTTCCATAGATGCAGCTCCCGTCCCCACAGGGGTGCACGCACCACACTTTGGGAATCGCTGACCTAGAGTAATGTGGGTTTTTTGTGGTTTTATGTTTTGTGGTGTAGCTAAAGTTAAAAGTGTATTAAAGTGCTGAAACAACACACTAAATATAAAACTTCAGTGTTGCAGATTGTGTTTCATTTTAAACCTGTATTTCAAGACTGAATAGCTCATACTTTAACAGTTTTCAGCCTTCTTTTGGAGGACACCTAATCCTCACTTCTCTAAAGGTCTTGCCTTCATGGGTACATTCTTTTAAGGAGGCAACCTCTGAAATGGAATTGAAGTGTTGAAGATTTTTAAATGGCCCTGATGTGTGAATATGCTAAATGCTTAAGTTTTATTCTGATATTTGAATATTACATGCTAAAGTTTAATAAATTCTAAATTCTAGGATAATATTTAAGATCTTTTTTGAGCAATAACATTAGCCACTGAACTGTAAAAATACACTGAACATTATGTCTTGTTGCTCTCAGGCTGTGGCCTTCACACACACCTGGCTTGTTGAACAGTTTTGTTTGCTTAAATACTTTGATAGAGGATGGGGTTAAAATAGATCTCAGTCAGGAGAGCAAACTCACAGAATCACTTCCTCTTAAGTTATTGTGCCAACAAAATAAAAGCATAAGAAAGTTTTTTTCAGCAATGCTTTTTATTGAGTTATATTTAGAGCTTTGAGAGCTTTTAGTTTAAAAGGTTCTGACAAGACATTCAAAAGAGACTTTGCTCTGCCTGGTGATGCTGGGGAAATGAGAATCCCCATCCAAACGTCAGTGGATGGGGATCAATCACTGGGACACACACACTCTTTCATTTCATGTTTTATTGTGAGCATGTGAAACAGTCTCTTCATAGTTAATTTGTTGAAAAGGGGAAAAAATACTGCACCAGGTAGAACAAAACACACAGCCTTCAGCTTGAAAGGCCTGTGCACTACTGACTGAGCAAGCCTGACAGCCAAACTTATTTGCTGACCCCTGACCTACAGCATTAATAACACTGAAACAACATGACAATGGCGGAAATACAGCTCGCTATTCAGTGCTTCCTAAGAACTTACTGCTGCTGGAGCTAATTGCGGCCATTATAGTCAATGCAAGTGTGCCCACCAGACGCAGCAGCAGAGCGTCGCAGAAGCGTTCCAGAAGCGGCTCTCTGTTCCGCTCCTTAGAGAATAGGTAGCAGGTCTATTTTTGCCCCCTCCCCTCCCCTAGAGCAGGTTGGCTGTTAGTCGGAAGGTCGGCGGTTCAATCCAGGTTCCCCCAGGCTGCATGTCGAAATGTCCTTGGGCAAGATACTGAACCCCCGAATTGCTGTTCCACCAGTGTATGAATGTGTGGTGTGTGAATGTTGGTTTCTGTTTGAGCACTTAGGCTCAGTGTATGAATGTGTATGAATGGTGAATGGAGATGTAGTGTAAAAGTGCTTTGATTGGTCGAAAAGGATATATAAAAACGGAATATTTACATGTATATATCTATATATGTTGACTGTATGTTTGTCTACGTGTAGCACCTTATCACCACAGCAAATTCCTCGTATGTGTAAAACACAACTTGGCAATAAAGCTCCTTCTGATTCTGATTCTTCTGATTTTGATTATATGTGAGTGAAACACTGCTCAGAGAGCAGGTGAGTGTGCGCCCACAACAGCAGCCACCTGGCCAGGCCCAGCAGCTGCGCTGAGCGTGCCCCGCCCTGCAGCCTTGTTGTCTGTGTGGACCAGCACATGATAGTTCCGCGGCAGAGGGGCGAAGTTTCGGACCACTTTCCACACTGTGAGGAGGTCCAGCACATTTATTTGGAGAGGCATGTGAGCTGTGATTTTTCTTACAGTATACAGACACTATGCAGAGTCAGTACAATTTAATATCTATATACGCATTTTAGAGATCTATATATCTAGATATATGTATATATACACATAGACACACATACATAAAGTGGATATAAAAAGTCTACACACCCTTGCTGAAATGCCAGGTTCTTGTGATGTAAAATAATGAGAGAAAAATCATGTCAGAACTTTTTTGAAAAATAAAAACCTTTCAATAACCTGGTTGCACAAGTGTGCACACCCTTAAACTAATACTTCACTGAAGTATATCTAATGCTTTGGAAATTCTTCTGTACCGTACCCTTCTCCTGACTGATATCTTTCAACAATGAGATGTCTCATGTAAGAAAAAAACTTTATTGTATCTCAAACATATTCAAATTTTAAATAGCACTATTGTGTATATTTTAAATAGTAATATTTTAAATATACTAAGAATTGAACTGTCTGTAAATATATAAAAAAGTATACTAACTTTGAACACACTTTAAAATAACTGTACTATAGTACACATTCAAGAAATACATTATGTAAAAATATACTTTAAGTCAAATTTATATATAAATTCCAAAGTGTACTATTTCAACTTTTTTTAAACATATTTTTTGTATATTTGAAAATGTATGCTCAAAATTATTAGTGTAACAATACACTGAAACCCTATTTTAGAAATAACCATTTTAATATGCTAAAGTTTTAGTATATTTTAAATTACATTTGCGTGTAATTACTAAGTTAGCTTATTCATGCTTGTATTTCAGTGCAGTTTTCAACTACTCAAGTACACAAATAGCTACTCGTGAAAAGTAATGTTTAATAAGATTATATTGGCAAATAAGTGTCATGTTAAAATACATCTTACACACAAACATGTCAAACACAAAACTTCAAAAGTACAGGTGCACACAAGAAAATTAGAGTTTTCTGAACAGTAAGAGATTTAAAACTGGAGCATTATTACATTATCTTTTTGCAGGTCACATCCCTCATGCCAGACAAGTAAATGGTGGCTACATGCAAAAATGGGGGTTACGTACTGTAACCTGGATTCTATGAGTATAGGCGCAGCCCTCTAAGGCTATCGCTATTGGGTATACCCCTTCCGCGCCTGCACGGCACTGAGAATTTTAGTCTACGCCCACCCACAGCGTGGGCCTCTTCTACGTCCGCACCTTGTATATATACAACGGTGAGACCCTGCCTTCAGCTCCCAAATGCCTTTTCTTCAGCACTGAGAACCAAGGTCCAGTGAGGCCTTCAACTTAGAGGGCTGCGCCTACACTCATAGAATCCGGGTTACAGTACGTAACCCCCATTCTATTTCGTATAGGCTTCGCCCTCTAAGGCTATCGCTATTGGGTTAGAGGCGAAGCAGGATGAGTCAACGCCTCACTGGCCCATACGGTACCACCAAGGACAACCCACCTGCCCAGAGCCATAATGAACCACCCAGTCACCCGCCGACAGCGACATTGGAGTCGGCGTGCACACGAGCACCGATGGCGCGACATGGGAGGGCGAGGGCCGACCCATGTGTAACACGAAACCGAGCGGGGGACCTGCAGCTGTGCAGACGCAGGCGGGGTCGCGACAGCAACCACAGCAGCTGCGCCCAAGGCCGGGTCGCATAAGCAGCGGCCACCCACCCCACACTGTCCGGTGGGAGAGGACGCACCGCACACTTAGAAGGAGAATCACTCAGCCTAAACACTCAGTACTGAGTGAGTCACAGAGAGACGGGAGACATCCCGCCGATAGAAACGGATGAAAGAGCACGGGGACGACCAGGAGGCCGCCGTGCAGATGTCGGCCACTGTCATCCCACCCTGCAACGCCACTGGGGCAGAAACACTCCTCGTGGAGTGCGCCCTGATGCTCTCCGGGGGAGACTCCCCGGCAGACATGTAAGCCTGGGAAATGGCATCACACAGAAAGTGAGACAAGCGCTGCGCCGACAGGGGAAGCCCCTTGGACCGCTCCCTGTAGTGCACAAACAGCTGTTGCGAAAGGTGCCAGGTGGCGTGTGTGCCACGTAGCAGGACAGGGCTCGCACCGGGCAGAGGAGGTGGTGACCCGAGACCGAAAAGGGCTCTTAGTGGTTTTGCCGGGTTAGGGCTCAGGGTAGCCGAGCTGCCGTCGCTCTGAATCCTGAGGCACGACGGAGCCACAGAGAGGGCAGCCAGCTCGCCGACCCTCTTGGCCGATATCAGGACCAGGAGCAAGGCGACCTTAGCTGAAAGGAATCTCAGGTCCGCATCTCCAAAGACTCAAACGGGGCTTGGGTTAAGGTGCGTAAAACCAGCGCCAAATCCCACTGTGGGGCAACAGGCCACGTCACCGGCCTGCGCCTCCGCACCCCCCTATGGGAACACTTCACCAGGGGGTGTGAGAACAAAGTCCTGCTTCCGAAGCCCTCTTGACCGGACTGAGTGTAGGCAACCCTCAACCCTTGGATGGTGCGAACCACCTCCCGGGAGAGACCTAAGCCCTCCAGGCATCGCCTCTCAGCGGCTAGACCCAGAGAGGCTCCCATGCCCGCCTGAGAGAGAGAGCGTCACCCCCCCAGGGGAGTTTCTACGGCTGCCCCGCCAGCAGCCGCTGAAGACAGGAAAACCAGGACGCACTGGTGCACTCCGGGGCCACCAGAATCACCGCCAAGGATGAAAACTGCAGGCGATCCAGAAGGCGCGTGATCAGCGCACCGGCAGGAAGGCATACAGCAGCCTGGGGACCAGAGGGGGTGAGTGTGAGGGACCAAGCAGCCAAGCACGAGGAGACACAAGGGGAATTCAAAATTAAGGTAGTTTATTTACAAAAAAAAATAACATTACCAAAATAAAGATAAAGTTTTGGGCCCATAAAAGAGGTCAAATAAACAAACAGTAACTAAAGTTCTGAACATAATGAACTCAAAATACAACTGACCTAAAATACAACAAACAAAGGGGACTTATATATTGGCTGATCAGACTAATTTACACACAAGGGGAAGACTGAACACAACACTACTACATAAACTATAAATACAACAACAAAATCTACCTAAACATATATTCCCAAAAGAAATTAAATCTACCTAATCTTAATTCAACACAAATGAATACTCAATATAAATCTAAACCCCCAAAATATCAAAGAAGAAAATAAAACCACCCCCCAGACATATTAACAGTGGTAGCGTCCAATTAGGCCTCCTGCTCTATAAAATGGCTTCAGGTCCAACCGCCACCCCTTTAATCCAGCAGACCTCCTGGATCTCTCCCAGGTGTGGCAGCAAACTGGTAAGCTCAAACACAAAATATAATTAAACAGAATGACAACACAAAAATAACTAATTGTGCGCGCTACAAAAAGATACTTCTGTGCAGTCAAATAAAGAATGATGTATGTGAATTAAGTGTCCTGTGAGTTATTTAAAACTGAATAATTTGCAACAAATGTTTAATGTGTCTGAAACTATATAAACTAATGCTAAAGAAAACAGCATAAACTCAAAGTAATAAGTGCACGAGGTTACCACTTTTTACACTGGTTGTGAGGCCATGGCTGTGGCCATCACACACCCTCCCCCCTTCGGAGCTGCCGCTGGGCCAGCGAGAGAGATAGTCTGCAGTCGTGTTGAACTTGCCAGGGATGTACTGGACTGTAAACCTGAACGGCTGCATGGCAAGGTACCACCTGGTGATCCGCCCATTAGTACATTTCATCTTCTCCAGCCTTGCTTTTCTCCACCGGACCAACAAGGTCCATCCCAAGACGCTCAAAGGGGATACCTATAACTGGGAGAGGTTGAAGTGGAGCTTTGGAGGGAGTTTTCAGTGATGCTTTTTGGCACTGAGAGCAGCTTCTACAGAACCTGGCAACGTCAGATTGCAAACCTGGCCAGTAAAAATGGCGCTTAATTCGAGCTGTGGTCTTATATTTCCCTAAGTGGCCAGCCCAGGGAATGGAGTGACCCAAGGTAAGTACTATTTCTCGGGCTCCCCGTGGGACCACTAGCTGCTTCACCTGGCCATTCTGATGGTAAAGAACCCCGTTCTGTAGGACATACTCATTTGGCTCACCATTAGTCTCCTGCTTCCTTCCTCGTGCTCTCTGCAAAAGGGTAGACAAAGTTGGATCATTTTGCTGCATTTGCATTATATCTGTAGGTATTTGGAAACCCAGGGGCATGTCTGGAGTAGCTTCAGCTGGTGGTTGTATAGCCGTGCCTTTAAATTTGTCTTGCCTCCTCTGACTGCGAGTCTTGTGAGCTTTCCAAGGGCATGTATCAAACTCTTCATTGTAGAAGGGCAGGGTACTGAGGGCTATGGAGTCTGCGTCCGCCTGCTTAGCTTGTGCTCTAGTGACCAAATTACAACTTTCCACCGGTGTTATCAAGTCATAGAGAACTGGCAGATCTTCACCCAAAACTACAGGGAAAGGTAAGTGATCTGCAACCCCCACATTTAACAGATACGTCTGTCCCTCTATCTCCAGATAAATGTCAGCAGTGGGGTAATGCTTCTCATCCCCATGTACACAGCAGATAGGGACAGTCTCAAGGGTACAGATAGCATTAGCTGGTACATATTTCCTTTGAACAAGAGTCTGAGTGCTGCCAGTGTCAATCAGGGCTCTGAGGTTTTCCCCATTGATTTTAACCCATGCCATTTTCATGTTGTGGTTACTTTTGGGTTCAGGGTTTGCACTCTGGCGTGGTACAAAACACATCTGGGTCAGCTTTGCTGGGTTCTTTGGGCACATTGGTTTGACATGACCTTCCTGTCCACACAAGTAGCAAATGGGCGTTCTGCTAGGGGCTCTAGGTGGTGCATATTTGTTCTCCCTCATGGGAGGCTTACCCACTCCTGGCGCTGACCTCTGTTGGTACTGAGGGGGTATGGGCCTGGGGCCGTCCTTACCAGCCTTTCCACCCATACTACTCCATGGCTGGCCTTTTTTCCGGGCAGCAACAAACACATCAGCAAGTGTGGCAGCTTCAGCAGCAGATTTCGGCCCATGCTCCTTTACCCAAACCTGAAGCTCAGGGGACAACATTCTCAAGTATTGTTCCATGATAAGGGTTTCACTGACTTCATGAAGTGTTTTACCTTGAGGTTGGATCCATTTGACATACAGCTCTTTAAGCCTCACATACAGCTCCTTGGGGCTTTCCGCAGGTTCCACCTTGAGGGATCTGAACCTCTGCCTGTAGGTCTCAGGGTTAATATCATATTTTTTCAGAATTGCAGTTTTGACTTTATCATATTCATGAGCATCATCTACATCCATATGTACATAAGCTCCTCTGGCCTTACCAGTCAACAGTGGGAGGAGACGAAAAACCCAGTCCACTTTTGGCCACCGACATGCCACTGCAATTCTCTCAAAGGTTATTAGAAAATGTTCAACATCATAATTTTCTGTTAATTTTTCCAGTCTAGGCTCATGAATAGATCGAGACTGACCTGCTGAAGACATGGTGGGGTGAATTGCCTCCATAGAGGGTGAGGCTTGGGCCTTTGGATGATTCACATCATAGCCTTCAGAGGGATCTGGCACTGTGGAAGCAGGCTCTGGAACTGGAGATGTGCGAACCTCTACCTCCTGCTGCAAAAGGCGAAACTGATGCTGTAGTGCTTTGAACTGGTACTCCTGGCGGTTGGCTTCTTCTCTCATTTTTGCTTCCCGGGTCTCCTGTTGATCCATAAATGACCGCATGATCCCAGCCAGGTCACTCAGCGTTGGTTCTCTGCCATCTTCATCCTCCGCACTTGATGTCCCATGTAGTGCTTCACTTTCCATTGCGTCTTCACCTTCCACCCGGTGTCCTCTCTCTATATGGGCTGATTCAGTCTTCTTATTCTCTGTCTGGCCACCTCTTGTCACTCTCCCTCCTCGCATGCTTCACAAAAATGGAGGGGGAAAACAACAAAAAAAAATACTTGTGCTCCTCAACTGGCTAATCCCACCACTGCCACCAAATGTGAGGGACCAAGCAGCCAAGCACGAGGAGACACAAGGGGAATTCAAAATTAAGGTAGTTTATTTACAAAAAAAAATAACATTACCAAAATAAAGATAAAGTTTTGGGCCCATAAAAGAGGTCAAATAAACAAACAGTAACTAAAGTTCTGAACATAATGAACTCAAAATACAACTGACCTAAAATACAACAAACAAAGGGGACTTATATATTGGCTGATCAGACCAATTTACACACAAGGGAAGACTGAACACAACACCAACAAAATCTACCTAAACATATATTCCCAAAAGAAATTAAATCTACCTAATCTTAATTCAACACAAATGAATACTCAATATAAATCTAAACCCCAAAATATCAAAGAAGAAAATAAAACCACCCCCAGACATATTAACAGTGGTAGCGTCCAATTAGGCCTCCTGCTCTATAAAATGGCTTCAGGTCCAACCGCCACCCCTTTAATCCAGCAGACCTCCTGGATCTCTCCCGGGTGTGGCAGCAAACTGGTAAGCTCAAACACAAAATATAATTAAACAGAATGACAACACAAAAATAACTAATTGTGCGCGCTACAAAAAGATACTTCTGTGCAGTCAAATAAAGAATGATGTATGTGAATTAAGTGTCCTGTGAGTTATTTAAAACTGAATAATTTGCAACAAATGTTTAATGTGTCTGAAACTATATAAACTAATGCTAAAGAAAACAGCATAAACTCAAAGTAATAAGTGCACGAGGTTACCACTTTTTACACTGGTTGTGAGGCCATGGCTGTGGCCATCACAGTGAGCAAAGGCGTCCACTCCCAGCATGGTGATGTCCCTGCGGGCTCAGTGGAAACCAGAGGGCACTGTGCTTCCTCCTTGTTGGCAAACAGATCCACCTCTGCCCTGGCGAGCCAGATCTGGAGCCACGAGATCGGGATGGAGACGCCACTCATCTGGGCAAGGGACTCCCCTCAACATGATGTCCGCCCCTCTGTTCAACATGCCAGGGATGTACTCTGCTCTGATTTAGAGCAGGTGAGTGCGAGCCCACAGGAGCGACCGCCTAGCCAGACCCGGTAGCTGTGCCGGCGCATCCCGCCCTGGTGGTTTATGTAGGCAGCCGCAACCCTGTTGTCTGTGCGGACCAGCACGTGCTGGTCCCACAGCAGAGGGGAGAAGTGTCGGATCAACTTCCACACCGTGAGAAGCTCCACCGGGTTTATGTGCAAAGGCCTGCGGCCCTGCCACAGCCCGCCCACCACCTGAGAAGGGCAGGTCACGCCCCAGCCCATCAGGGAGGCGTCAATGAAGACCGAGATGTGAGACTTGACCCTGCCCAGGGGGACCCCAACCGAAAGAGAGAGGGGGTCCTGCCAGTAGGCCAGATCCTGGGCCACAGACCGAGGAGCAGGAGGCGGCGCCGTCTCTGCATCACTGGGTTGACACGCATAGCGGATGAACCACCGCTGCAGCCTCCTCATGTGGAGAAGCCCCAGGGGAACCACCATCTGAGCTGCCGACATGAGGGCATGACATGAGGCCCAGGAGCCTCATGACCGACAGAGCCGCCACCGTTGCTCCTGGGACAACATGGTGGAGCAGCTCCATCAGAGCATCCACCTTCTCCTGAGAGAGCCGAGCTCTCTGGAGGGAGGAGTCCAGTACCACGCCAAGGTAGGGGAGCACTCTTCTCCCAGTTCACCGTGAAGCCCAGGTAAGACAGGTGTGTGAGCAGCTGGGCCGTTTGCACCACTGCCTCGTCCTGGTATGGCACCAGCAGCAGGTCGTCCAAGTAAAAAAGGACCCTGATGCCAGACCACCGCTCCAAGGCCGTCTCAACACACTTGGAAAAGGTGTGCGGGGCCAGGGAGTAACCGAAGGGCAGGCGGTTGTATTGGTACTGAGCGCCCTGGAATGAGAAGCGCAGAAACCTCCTGTGTCCGGGAATGACGGACACATGAAAGTACGCGTGCTTCAGGTCAATGGAGGAGAGCCAATCCCCCTGGCGCTGACACTCCATCACCTGTTCTACTGTTAACATGCGAAAGGTCTCGCCTTGTTGAACAGTGACAGGTCCAGGATGGGCCTCACACCGCCCGTCTTCTTCCCGACCAGGAAGTAGTGGCAGTAGAACCACTTCTTCCTGAAGCTCCTCCCAGAGGCCGGCGTTCTGAGCCGAGAAGGAGAGCACAGTCTCCACAATCCCGGAGAAGGAGGAAGGGGGGGAAGGCGGACTGCAGCCTGTGATCTAGCGGATCAGGCTGTACGTCCATCTGTGCATTGAGCAGGAAGCGAGCCACTGTGAGTAGCGTCTCTGAAAGTAGTTGGACCTGCTGAAAAGGCGTCTTGATGGCCCTGAAGGGAAGCTACTCTGCTGCCCCCTAAAACAGCGGGGACGCCGGCCGTGGGGGTGGGGGGGGGGGGGGGCTGACAGGCAGCAACCTCCGTGTTCCGCTGAACAGGAGAGTTAGCACCTGGCGGGGGGAAGGGAGGGTCATGAAGCCAACACACGCAGCCAGTCAGGAGGGAGTGCCTCCCTGCATGGCATGCATGTGCGAGTCAATGTGACGGCAAGGCACGGCCACCGGGGAGGCGAGCCAGTACTCGCTCCACCGGGGCCCTCCGTGCTCCACCGCCTGGGGGGCCGGGGTGCGGGCCACATCGTGATAGACTTTCACACACAGTCAGAGGGGTCTGTTGGACGTCCTCCCATGTGTGGCGGGAGGGACCACATGAGGCAGCGTAATTGCCTTCGTGGGTCCCCTGCCGCACCGCATCCTGGGTGGGGGGAGGGAGGCAGAGGCAGATACAGTCGCCGGGGCACGAGGTGGGGCAGCCACACCCAGAAGCCCGTAACCACGCCGCTCCCCCGGCGAGGGGGGGAGGGCAGGGACAGGCAACAGAGGAATGGTCTGCCTGCGACATCGGAGCCAAGCTGCATGAATGCCACACGGCCAGCTGCCGCCGGTCCACGCAGTGGCAGTCACTGACTTCGTAAAGACAGTGGCGGGCCAAGGAGGAAATATTCTGCTTGTGGCATTGGAGCCAGACTGCATGAAGCCACCCAGCCAGCTGCAGCCTGTCCTTGTTATGCCACTCCCCTGGTGAGGGGAGGGAGGCCGGGGCGTACATGTGGGCTCAGGCCAGCCTAGCGACATTGACACCTATTGGCTATTAACTGATACTACTGCCTAACCGGGACAGTGGCAATGAATAACACAGTCCTGTAATTCCTTACTAAAATAACACTTCCTTCACATTAACGCATATAAGACAAATATAAGCGCTCTTTTAACTTGCAGAACATCACAGAAATTATCCTGTTTGATGCTCCTCGCGTGGGTCACTGCGCTGGTAAGTGGATATCTGAAAAAGTAGCGTTAGCCTACATGTTACTTCGTCATGCTAGCTCAAATATTGAGGTAAAGTTGCTAGCTTGCTAAGCGTCTAGATGCTTTCTTGGGAGGTAGAGGACTTAACATTATGTATTATGCAGAGAGTGGTGGAAAAAGTATTCAGATCCTTTATGTGAGTAAATATACCAATACAGCAATGTAAAAATACTTTAAAAGTCCTGCTTGAAAAAAAACAGTATTAGCAGCAAATGTAGTTAAAAGTATCAAAGTAAAGTAAGTTTGTGGTTTGGATCCAGTTGTGATATTGTGCATTGTCTAAAATATTCATCTTAAAAGTAACTAGTAACTGTCAAAGCTGTCAAATAAATGTAATGTTAGTGGAGTAGAAAGTACAGTTTTCCCCTCTGAAATATAAGTTAGTGTCCTCTTTCATGAATGTTACTTATTTTTAATTGCTAAAATACTTGACACAAGTCAACCAATTATAATACCATAGTTAAGGTTATCTGGTGTGGAATTTAATTTATTATTATTAAATATTGTTGTGCCTAGTACAATTAAAATTTCACATTTTTAGGATAATGTGAGCTACTTTTCTACTTTCACATTATAAATGTTACTGTCCAGGCAAAGAAGCATAAAGAACGCTGTTTTGTTACCCCAGACATGCAGTCCCGATCATCACACCAGTTCTGATGACGCCTTAACTTCCCTTCCTGATATTGTAAGTCGTACTTTTTTCTTAGCTGCTTGTTCTGTACTCTCTAAATTCTCTGACACAAATCCCTGTTTTAAAGTTTCAGGGCAACAACTTGGTTCAAGTTCAGTTTATCACCATTTATCTTCTGTCTTTGCCAGCATCCTCCGGTGTTCATGGTAAAATGGGTCTTATAAAGTGATGGTATTTAATATGTTACATGTGTCACACATCAGTCATGTGGATTATGTTGCAGTCTGTGGGAGCCTTCACACCTCTGGTCAAACCACACCATAGTCGGATATACAGACTACTACCAGTGTTTTCCAAAGTAAGCGCTACAGACTCCTCTGTATTTATGTCAGTTTTGGGATCATTGCAGTTACTATCACTGTCTTCTAAAGACTTATTTGTTTTCATGTAATTGTCCACGGGGTCATTGTATTACCTATTTAATATAAAATCTTGATAATGCACACTTAGATGATTTTCATATTGCAAATTGCTGCTTGACCAAAACTGTGGATATTCTGTAACGAGTAGCGTAGCATTACATGCCTTATTAACTAGTAATAATATTGCTATTTTAAAAAAGTAATTAGTTATACAACTAGTTACTGGGAAAAGTAATTGTTACTGCCCAACACTGGTAATAATGCATCCTCATTTAATAAGTATGAGTAATAAGTAATAAGTATAAGTAATAAGTCTTTTTGGGGAACAAAATGTGTCAAGTAGCCCTACTTTAGTCCTCATGATTTAAACTTTGCTGTGCTTTTTAACAGATCTTTATAGAACATTTTAATTATTTTCAATCATAATGATCATAATGAAGCAAGGTGTATCAGAGTGTTTGCCCTCTTTTTTCAGTTTTGATCTCCACCTTCCAAAACTTCAGATGAATTGTTACTGTGGTTTCATCCTGCCTGTAAATAAAGACAGCACAGACAAGTGCATCAGTATTAACCATGAAGAGCAGTGCAGAGTGTACTGAGTGAGAGATGCAGCTTCGTCATTACTGGACCAGGGCCACCTTGGGCTTTATGAATTTTACAGGCATTTCCCCATTGTCTTATATCTATAGACCAAACTATAGTGGTTGATTAATCAAATAACTGGTAGATTAATCAATAATGAATATTATTATTAGCAGCAGCTGTAGACAGCACTAACTCCAGATCCAAGATCAGAGAGCAACAGAACAGAACTGCAACTTCGGATCCCGGAGCTCTGACAAGATTCCTGCTCATGTTCCCTTCCTAAATACCTAAATAAAGACCATCAATGCCATTAAGTAGAACTTCCAGACTGAGGGCCCCACACAGTACCTGCATCAGCCTATATTCAGCAGCCTGGATCTAAATTAGCTGATGCTTGGGAAAACTCTTTTCTTTGGCAGCACTGGTCAGAATGCTCCTTGTCAGCCTTCAGAGTGTTGTTGTTGGTGTTCTTACAGTAAAACCTGAATGTTTGCTCAGAAACGTGCTTTCGGCGAATCTTGGACACCTGATAAGAAGGACAGCAGCATACATTTGAGAATCATGCCATAACGAGGCGTCTGAAAAAACACACAATGAACAAACATCTCATGCAAAGAAAGACCAAGATTACATTTTTTGTTGTCATTGCTTTAGTTCTGATTATCTTGAATGCCTCGGTAGATTCAAACTTGCTCTCTTTCTATAGTCTATCTGTCATCTATTGTAATTTGGGAAAAAGCCCAAAGTCCAGCCCAATGGGAGTTCCCATCTCCCACAGAAAGCTGTGCTCTGAACCGCTTGAAAACGGCTCGTTTGTAGTCCAACCCTTCACTTCCTTTACTTGTGACATCACAATGCAAACAGCGTCAAAAAGCTCGCCAAGCGGCTGGCGGGGTGATTTGGATCACACTACCTTGTTTCTTACGACCTGTCCTTCTCTGCTTCTGATTAGCTAGTAGTCCTTACCAGGGAACTGCGTATGTGCAACTCCAACAAAGATTTTGTACAAGTAAGATGTATCACTCTGTAGCTCAAGAGCGGAGCGTACAACTCAGGGTGAAAAGAGGAGCTGCAACAATGTGCAGTATGGGAAAAATATGGTGTTTTTTGAAAATGAAACCATGTAAACCTGTTCTGGTACAACCCCTAATTAGGATTTTGAACCTGAAAATGAGCATAATACCACCTCTTTAATAAATTACCCAGGGTGCTGAAGAGTTTCTCTCTTCAGCAGATAAACAGCAAGGACCTGTGAAAATATGCCAGGGTCAGTGAGGGAAACACGGATGTTAAAAAAGAAAAAAAGACAAATCAAGGTTACAAGCCTGGAGGAAAGGGGAAGATTGTGTGAAGTGAGGATTAATCTTATGGGCCTTTCAGAGACCTCTTAGCAAAAGTGGAAGCTTTGCATTTGTGTTTCCAGTTTCATTCTGCACTTTACACTGGCTGGTTTGTTCTGAAATTGATTTTCAAATTTAAAGCATTCTGTGGCCAGGCACTTAGCTACATTACTGAACTGTAAGTCCATATGAGCCTTCACTTAGTTCCTCAAGCAGTGGGCCTGTAGCTTTGCAAGAGTCACTGCTAAAGACAAGAGGTGAGCGAACCTCTTCTGTC